>JANHGN010004540.1:0-10900 GCA_024605025.1 Megaceryle maxima
AAGCAACCAAAGAAAGAGGAAGATGACTTTTAGCTTAAAGGCCATGGTGGGGGTGTAAGGCTGGAAGAAAGCAATCAAATTCAAGTTAGGATCAAGCAAGTCTGGAAACAAAACAGTGGAAACAAAGCAAACTAAGAGTACACATCAGATCAAATACATCGTTGTGCATGGTCTGTGCTTTAATTTTTGTAGACATTTTTAATAAAGACAAAGAATTTTATTCACCAAACTCTTTAAAACTTCCTGCAGAAAATACACATAAAAAGTTAGAAACAGGTCTCCTGTCTCAGCAAAAAGGATATGCTACTGTCCTACCAATGAAAGCCATTAAGAGCAGGGGGGCTGTCCTTTGAAGTTTTGGGAATTCTATCTTAATTCCTCAATATTTCTGTTCTGATATGTCCATCCTGAGTTAATGTGAGTTTGTGATCAGAAGAAAGGGTGCTTGTTAGGTTAAAGAAAAATTGCTGTATCCTGCTTGTGTCTCAATCTTTAAATTTCAAAGGACAAAAATTACTTTAGAAAATAATTTTTAGGGCAGCTGCTTTTGAAAAATAGCTTTATCAATTATTTTAAATAATTATTAAAACCAAACAAATAAAGAAATAAACAAACAAATCAAACACATCCCATTTCTGATGTTAATGTCTTAGATTTCTGCAATACATACTCATAATTTTCTTTAGGCTCCTTCTCACCCTACTTAAAACAAGTAAGGTATGAGGAATACATTTTATCTATTGATTTTGTGCTTTTCATCCTTACAGTTGAGGCCCTTGAGGTTTTCAGTGTTTCACTTCAGAAATTTTATTTGAAATAGTATTTTTGCTGTTGGCAACCAGGGCTGTTATTATTTGCTTAAATACATAAATTCCCATTTATTAATCTATTTTTATTAAAAGAGAGAGAGTACCTCTGGTCAAAGTGGAATTTCCTAGCACTGCCTGCTCTGGGCCACCCCCTTCACAGCCTGTACATAACCTGGAACCACCTAGACTTTTTTTCACAAATGCACGACCCCAGTAAGTGAAGATAACTCCAACTTTCTCCTGTGGAGGAGGTGAGACTCTCCAAAACATTGATGAAGGAGGGCTCTTCCTCTGTCTCCTCTCCTGTGACAATGGCCCACAATCAAAGCTATCTGCTTACAGAAGGCACTGCTTTCTGAGTAACAAATTGATTCAGCAAGAAAGTCCATTTTAAAATCATCAAGTAAGTCCACATGAGTAGCTTTATTTGGTGGGGAAGCTCTCCTCTTTTGTCTTCTCTCCCCTTGCATAGGAGTCATTCACTGGCTGGCTGTGCCAGAAAGACTCTAGGAAGAGTCTTTCAACTGGGCAGTATCACTTTGACCTCCTTGTTCCCAGCCAGCAGAACAGCTGAGTCCTGTGGCTTGGAAATATGCCATTGCCCTGCATTTGTCTCACTGAAGTTTGTTTGTGTGGTTGCTTATCTATATGGCTTCCAGGCTTGTTTTTCCCATTGCACCTTATTAAGCTACACTGCATTTACTTCTGATAGTTTATAAATCATTATGCTATTCACTCACTTGAAAGGTCAGAAGCAGGGTTTCTAAGACTATGATGGCATCATATTTCAGTCTATCATACACAGACAAACAATTACTGTAGCATTTTTAATATTTAATGTCTATTAAAAAAATACCTATTTAGAGCATTTTAACTGCTTTATACAACTTTTTTTGTATCAACATCAAAAATAATTGTTAGGCATTATGACATCTTTTTGTTTAGGAAAACATGATGCAAAATAACACAACAATCTCTTGAACCAGCAAAATGTTGCCAAGTTAGTAGAAGAAACTGCTTTAATCATTAAAAGTTAGATATAACAAAAAATATTTGTTAGGTAAGTCAGGGCTTTTGTAGATGAATGTATTTTGAGTAATGGACTGAATAAAAAGTAAAGTTCTTCATAAATCTTTTGATAATGATCAAATTTCACCAATATATCATTGAAATGTTATGAAACCCTGCTGTAGGAAATAAAACCAAGTGTCTTAACCTCTTATAGATTTAACCACTTTGCAATCAAAACTGTTGATATACTAAGTTTTGGTTGTTTGCTTGCTTTTACATTTTTATTTTCAGGAAGCTCCTTAATTCTAACATGATTTAACCCAGTCTTAGGGTTCAGTGAACATGACATACTTGCACAGCACTGTGCAGAAAATGCCTATCTTTTCCTAAAGGATGTGACACAATTCCCCAGATCATGGTGAAAACTCTCATGACAAGATATTTCTTTTGCTTTGTTTTGTTTTGTTTTGTTGTTTTGTTTTGGGTTTTTTTTGAAGGGCTTTGCATGCTTTGTAATTTTTTCTAATTTCTTAAAGAAGTATCAATAGCACAGTAATTTGAATCAGACAGCTTTGCTGCTTCTTAAGGCACATCTCCTCTCTCTCAATCACAAAAATCACAAAAAGGTGGGAGACTTTAATTCTTAGCTTGCTCCTCTGGATTTACTTAGGACCACAGTGACTGCTTTCACTTTGGTACATTTCAGAGGATGGTTTATTTGCTCTCAAGTTAAGAAGTTCAAATGAGCAGCTTCCCTAAGGCTGTGCTAAGTTTTCACTCCCTCCATCTTACACAGCATCCCAAACCTACCTTCAAAGGCTTTGGAGATGACTAGCTGTCAGCTTTACTGAGGGAAACTAATCCACCCCATTTGTCTTCAGTGTCAGGGAACAATCCCTGCTCCTCTTTTGCCTATCACTGTGTAGAAACAGGCTCAGAATTAAGGCTGTAGCCACCTTAGTTTGTTCTTCTAATGCTTCAATAGATGCCAGTGACTGGAGGGGCTGTTTATACAATCCTGACTTACAAACATTTTCTTCACAGATGTTATAAACCCAAGGACCTGCAATGCAATCAGTCTATTTGCATGAATGAGTACTGTTCAGAGAAAGCTGAAAAATTGCAGTGCAGATCTGAAGCATCAATAGCTCACACATGCTGCTGAACAGAAGGCCTTTGAAATAACACCATGACAAAAGCAAATTTGGTGACAATGTAAGGAACAAATCAATATATTGCATTTTTTAATGAAAACCATCCTGCAAGGATATTTGCAAGGAATAAAAATTTGAATATAAATCCTTAGCTGAAACTTGCAGGTAAAAATGAACAAAAAATATCTGTGTTTTAAAGAAAATTTCTATGAGTTCTATTTTTAATTTACCCAGTAATAGTTGGTGCAAACCCCACTCTACAATACTATGACTGCAGGTTTGTTTGTTTTCTGATAAAACATTGGTTTCTTTTCCATGGGAATAAGTCAAAACATGTGATTAATGACTTCTTTCCTAGTAATTTAATATTTTCTTTGTTCAGAAGGAAACAAATTCAAGGGCTTATATCTGTGGTTTTGGCAGACTCATAGCAGAGCAGATGCCATCAAATGACATTTTCTTCAATCAACTTCAATCACTGAAACAAAAAGACAGTCTGATGAAGTTCTGAATTATTCCTATAAAATGAATGTCAGATTGTCCTCTCCATGAACATAACTAAGCTTATCAATTGTGCTTATAATATTTTCAATATAGAGAGAAAAACATATTAAGTCTCTTTATCAATTTTGTGTTTGCTTTGGTCAATGGTCTTAACTTTGGAAAATCTTCATGTCTCAGAGTTTATTCCAAATCCTCAATATTCAGGATAAATCTTTTAACATCAGTACAGCTCTAACATTTCAAGATTGCAAATACATTCCCTGTGGCTGGTAGGTAGACATTCCATGGGGCATAAAAGTCTTAAATTTTTACTACTCTGGAGAAAATGCAAAATATACAAACTGTGGTGTGCTTGTGAGGAGTAGGGCATAATTTCAGAATAATGAATAGTTTCATTCTATAGAGAAAGAAAAGTCTTTTAAAAGGTAGATTCTTCACTTAGCATCCTGACTAGGGAGATGGATTTCTTGTGAAGCAGGGACAAAAATAAAAAACAGTTCCCAACAGCTGTGAGACAAAAGTAAAAGCTACAAACACAACTTGGCAAGGTAACAGATTGATAGGTTTATATATCTTCACTACATTATTGTTTATACATTTTATTATACAGTATGCATTTCTGTTTCTACCCAGCCCAGTCCCTCCTGAGGAGAAAAGGTTGAATTAAAGAAGAGGATGCAGGTCTACTAATGAGGAGAGACAATTGCTCCATGTAGATTAGTTATCTGAGATATACTGTTGACATTCTGTACTGAGAAAACTTTGCATTTGCAGGTGTGTCACATAAAAGGGTAATTTGGCAGAAAATAAACCCCCCTTGCATTCCAGCTGGTCCTCAGATATCAGAGGGGCTGGTTGTGGCTGGGCTTAGATTCTGAGTGATGTCCAGTTTGGCACTATTGGTCCAGTCGTGTTCAATCTATCTGAAGTCTCATGGCTCTGGATTCACTACCAGCTCTGCGCTCCCCATCTCACACAGCCAGTCAGGAACTGGCGGTGCCCAGTGGGAGACTCTTGCAACTGGCAGCATGAATAGTGCAGTTTATTGAGAGTAACAGAAGTACAGATTCTTGTGGATTGCCAGGGAGAAACTCACTGTCTGCAGAGCACATTCAGATAGACAAAACATGTCAGAATCGAGAGTAGCTCAGTAAAATTTCTAAGTTTCCCAGGGAAATACTCAGAAAGTCCAAATCTTACCTGAAGGTGTCCCAATGTGGGGGAAGTAAGGTTTAGCCCCTCCGCTGATACCAGGAGTCAGAGATGATCAGCAATTTTATCAGCCCTGACTTGTCTACCATGATACCTTCCCTGACATTGCCCCTTTCTTAAACCATTTTTATGTTATTTTTCACATTCAAGGTGGAGCTTGAGTGACTCTAGTCATACACACCTTTATTGGGAGTGGTATAAATTTCTCTCACTTTGTTTTCAAGGGTGTAGCTGAAGAAAATTCAAAGCACAAGCTCAGTGAGGGGTGGTTGCACTTTGGAGGCAGGTAGCTTTTGGGACGGAAGTGTGTTTAGATATTATAATGGAATTATGATGAGCAAGCTGTGCACAAAGGACAGTGCTTTGTCATAAAATGACAAACTGTTTGCCAAGGTGGCAAAGAGGCAGCTTATCAGTCCTGTGATACCATCAAGTTCCCACCTCTGCCGTGATTCACAGAGTTTGGCCATGGAGTCATCACTCCTCCCCCAGTGCTGTTCGCAGGCAGTGTTGCCCAGGAAAACACTGTGGAATGGATTCCTTCTATACCAGTTGCACTTCACCCTGGAAGTCTCTTCAGTGTTACTCCTTTCCTTAATGTGTGAACAATGCTGTACCTTCAATATTATTTAAATTTCTAACTCACCTCCACTCACTATTCCACAATGTGTTACTGCTAGCAAGAAATTATATGCCATAATCAGTTTGCATGTTTTAACACTGAAGAACCAGGTCTTGCCACAATATTTTAGCCTTTTTTTTTCCTTTTATTTAATTTAATTTTTTAACCTGCTTTTTGTTTTGTTTTGTGATGTTTTTGAATTTTTTGAGTTAAGATACGCAGTCATTAATGCAAAGATTATGGAGTTGATGGATTCTTTATATTAAGTAGAGAGCTTTACAAGCAGCTGAGTTACAGTCTCTGAAGTTAGGCTTCTGTTCTGAAAATCTTTATTCACACAGAAATCACGAAATGGTTTTGTCATTTTGGTTTGTTTTCTTTTCTTTAAAATGTAGAAGAGAGCCAGACTGATTAGATGATCATAACAGTTTAATAAGCATTAAAAACAGACTGTCTAACATTATCTCTTTTTATTCCATGAACTTCGAGCGTTAGAACAAAAATGACTCACTGAGATTTTCCTTATTTAAAGTCAACATTTTCAGGATTCATCTACTGCAACCAGTTACTGTGCACATAAGATGCAATGCAGAGTTATGAACACCACAAAAAAAGAGAATGCTTCTCACCTTGCTATGGGCCAGCTGGCATTGTACTATCATTAAGTACCTTACTGAGAGATGCTGCAGTTTAGCTTCTTTGGTATAATGCTCATGCTACATGTGTTTATCATCCCTCCAGATCTAGGATTCAGCTCTGAACTATTTCCCCATTCTCTGGTTTCTTTGTGAAGGAAGACCAGATATGATACTTAAGAGGGAATCAGAAGTCACTTAGAAGGAATGACAGTTTGGACAGCTAGGAGACAAGGGCTTCAGACTCACACAGCCTTCATAAACAAATGAGTTCTGCTGCTGTCTTAAATTCTCAGTTAAAGAGGGTTACACAATGGTAATGATGAATTCCTAACTATTTGATCTGGAAACTATATGATCCTGGAAACTAACATTTTTTAAAAGGGGATGTTTTCAGCTTTTTGGAGAAAACCAGTAGGAAAGTGGTGGCAGTCAACAATTTAAATCTGTGTGATGTGTACTGAGTCACCAGGATTACTAAAGTAAAGACAACTCAACAATATTGACTTCAATAGGCTGGCAACTAGCTCCAGAATGCATAACCTGAAACTAGTAACACATAAAACTTTGTCCTAAATCTGAGCAATTTCATCCACTAATTGAGAGTCATCCACCATTTCTGCATGTGTTGAAGTAAGCTTACTGCAGAGGTAGAATACTTAGAATATTTTTTCTATATGTCACTTTGTAAATACTGGGAATTGGCCACCCTTTAGCTTATTTGTAACATAGATAAAGGAAATTGTTCTTCTTACTTGTGGAAGTCAATGTCTCTTGTGGTTTCCTTAAAAAATCACATTCCTTTAAAGGTGTTATTGCTTTAAAAAGTAATTTATAATTTATTAATTCAAATGTTATACATTAATTTATACTTCATATATAACATTTACATAAGTTTAAAATAATTCTTTTAATATTATTCCTTAAAAATGAGTTATTTAAATAATTTCATTTCATGTTTTCAATATTAAATAGAATTGGAAAAGCACAGAATAGTTAAAAAATCCAGCCACAATAAAAGAAGAAACATGGGAAGCTAGTAAGCATTTTCAGAGATTAGCATCAAGAGAAGAGGCCATAATGTAACCAAGATTCACAGCAACAATGGTAAATTCCTGACCTAACAAAAAGCCATAGATAAATTCTTAAAAGGCTGATGACATCTGAATGCAAATATATTACAAAATGTCTCAAAAATATTTTGAATACAGACAGTGTGTAAAAGAAGAATACTCTTAATGCTTTTCAAGTGACAGAATTTGATGTATGGATTTTTTATTAAGGGATTTGCACACCTTCTATAAGAATGTTTACAAGACAAACTTTTCTCATCAGGAGGTAGAAAATACAGAAAGATGTTTGTGAGCCTAGTACAGCCAAATGTCATGAGTAGTTAACTTTGATGAAGTGGAAGATGAGACAATATAGACATTTTTCAGCAGAAGCATCCAGTCGCATTTCCTGTTTTCCATTACAACCACAGGCCATAGTGGATTTGTCTATATTAATTTATTAAATTGTTGCCAGGAATGTTCCCAGACCCTGGTACATGTTTAGCTACACTGTCAAGCAGCTGAAATGTTCCCTGGTAGTGGTTTTGCAATATACCAACTAGCACTTTCCAAAATATTTCCCATGCCTGATACTGAAGTAGAGGGTGCTGCAGAGGCATTTCCCAGATGGTCTTTTGCATGTTCTGTCTTCATTTTAGAGACTAGGAAAACCTAACAAAGGAAGTCTGTCAACTGGCTGTGGTGACTGGAAGGATGAAGTAGTGGTACAGTCATGCGTCAGCCACTGAAAGACTCTGGGACTAGATTTGCCTTGTGGTATCACTGACACAAACCATAAATAACCCAACTGAAAAGAAATTAATATTCAAATTGGTAAAAGTGAAAAGAAAGTGATGTCCTAAATCTGAATAATGTTTCAAATCAACTCTGTTTTCCAGCAATTATGCACAGTGTGACTCCTATTTGATAGTATCATGAGAAAGAAAAGCAAGGAAAGAAACCAAGCATGCAGAGGTAAGTCATTTTTCCTTAATGCAATTTACCATGGAAGACCACAAAAATAATTATTGCTGGTTCATAAAAAATGATCCTCAATTCACACATTAAATATATAATATATATTAATGTTATTGAATATACCACACATGCATTCACATATAACAGTTTGTCTCAGAAACATATCATCTTCATCACCTTTGAGGAATTCTTAATAGGAAGCTGAAATCATTTAGAGACAAAATATCTCTGCAAGTTAATCTAAATAGTTTAGAAAGAGAAAAGAAAGAAAACATTAGGTAAGAAAATGTCTAGGAAAATACTAAGAGTTCAGAAACAGCTGTGAGCAGAAAGCAAATAACCTTTACATGGGTCCTAATGTTGTCTTATGCAAGAAGTTAAACCAATATGGCCTCTGAAAACATTACTATACATCCACATGCTTCAGTGCAGAAGGCAGGATTTTCCCCTGAAAAAGATTTACTGTATACTTTCTATGGGTAGTGTATGAACTATATATAACCATGACCCACAAAGCTTGCTTGGCAATTAATTGGCCATTTTTTTAACTGGGATTTTATTTTGGAAGGCTGCTTTTATACAAAGTATTTCTGCTAATCTTGAAATCCACCTTCTTACTGACTTGATCTTCTAGAAAGCTAAACTGCAAGCACATAATGAACGTCTCTCCTGGATTAGTGCCTGTTGTCTACCTTCAAAAAAAGTGGCCAGACATGGCTTATGTCCACAGGGTTAACTCTCTTATCCCCTCAAAATATGTCAGCCACATCTTTCTTCCCTATCAAGAAGAATCCGTGGTCCATGCTATCTTCAGAACTGTGGGGGATACATGGCACTGAAGCCTGGGATTTGCCTGGGAGAGTGTTCATTCACTGTGTAACTGCAGCAGGGAGTCTTCTAGTAACTAAACCCTGTGAATGACTGAGGGATGGTGTTTGAGACTGACCGCTGGTCCAGTTTAGTTTCCCAACACAGGTGCACTCCCACTGTCCTAATGACTTGAAACTTCTAGGTCTTGCTGGCTTGCTCATGCCTGCCTCTTTGAACATGCAGCAGCAGAAATGTATCAGCAGACAGGATTTCAGTTAGCATAAAGAAATTTGCTTTTGTTTGGTCTAGAAAAGTAGGCATATAAAAACAGAACAATCATAGCCAGAAGTTAGAATACTGACAGATATTGGAATTAATAGCATTCTTAATGGAAAGAGAAATCAAAAGCACCAGTCTCAAAGAAGCCAACAAGGAAAAACTATTTAGCCTTTCACATTAATTGCCTTTATTTAAGCCTCTTACCATGATGGCATAAAAGAAAGTACTAAACAATTTATCAGTTCTTGGCTGAGAAAACTGTAGGAAGGATGAATCTAGTAGACTAACTAAAGCTGCTTTTGGAGAAAGAGAATAATTTGAAAATGCCTAGGAACATAAGAGAGCTTCCAAATGACCGTAAGTGTTTTTGCATGCTCAGAATCAACAGTGTTCTTGATGGCTGCACAAAATCAGTTCTCTGTTAGAGCTCAAAAATATCAAAACTATATGAATGGCAGTGAAATTATGATCCCAAAGAAATTAAGTTCAGAGACAATTACTGTGTTGTTTCTTTGTTTTGTTTTGTTTTGTTTGTTTGTTTTGTTGTTTTTTTCTTTTGTCTCTTTTCACTGTTAATTATATTAATAATAACATTTGGATTATTTAATCTGACCCTGCTTTAATCCTGTAAATATTTGCACATGTATATAACTGTGTATCTTTATATACACTTGTAAGCATATGAAATGTAGCAGCTATTTATACAAACATAAATCTTTATGTAGTTTTCTTCTCTTAACGACACCCTAGAAACCTGAGTAACTTAAACTGCTTCTGCTACATTGATGCCATAATGAGAAGATAACTGGAATAACAGAATATAGAAATTTTAGCATGACGTATTTCTGACAGTAGGTAAAACTCTGTATCTTATCATTTACTTGGACTTCTGAAGAATTAAAATTTTCAACGTTATGCTGTTCTTATCATTATCTTCAAATAGTAAATTTGACCACATAGATAATATTCTTTATAAAGTTTGCTTAAAATGGCCCCAAAATTGTCTGTTGTAACAGAAGGAACACTGTTTCTGTTTGATAAGCATGATGATAAATTTTAGGAAGAAAGTCTATAAAACTTCACAGAAATTTGGAATATCCATATTCCTCCTTCTTTTGTTTAAAATCTGAATTTTGAAACTATAATTGAAAAAAAAAATCTAATTAAAAATATTTTAGTATTTTTTCAACCACTTTTAGTATTTTTTCAGCCACTAGACCTAACTGGTCTAGTGTTGTATCCCTCGTGGTTCTGAAGATAGCATGGACCAGGGATTCTTGATAGGGAGGAAAGATGTGGCTGACATATTTTGAGGGGATAAGAGAGTTAACCCTGTGGACACAACTGGTGTATTTTTTGTTTTCAAACATGAGGCAACAAAGGTAACTGAGATGAAAGTATAATGTTGACGAGATACATGCAGTACATGTATCCTTAGTGAACACAGTATTTCTGGCAACTTGTCTGAGGTTTGTCTGGTGGTGAACAGTGAGACAGCAGCCTCAGCACCAATAAACCTCGTGCCAAAGTGGTATGGGCTTTTTTTCTTCCTTTTTTTTTTTGAGGTTTTTGAGGTGAAAAGGGGGTTCCCTGAGCCAGGGAAGCCAGAGGAAGGAAGGAGAGACCTGGCAGGATTTGATAACTCTTGCAGGAGAGGCCGAGAGGGTTGACGTGGCTGAGGCGTTCCTGGAGAACCTGTGGGAGATTTAAACATGGCGAAACCAGAAGCGGCACTCAGACTGCAGTGAGATAGCTGCATTCTTGATTGTTGGCACGTGACCAGCAGGGTGTGTGGGGGAACACACAAGAGAGTAAACAATAAATAAATAATAAT
>JANHGN010004541.1:0-50017 GCA_024605025.1 Megaceryle maxima
AAGGGGGGGGGGGGGAGGGAGGGAAGGAAAGCCCCCTGAAACGCACTCAGTCCAGAAAACCTTTTCCTTGTGAGAAACAATGAGAAAGAAAACAAAGCCAAAAGGTGTGTGGTCTAAAGTGCTGGATTCAATGTCAAATAGCTGTATCTAACCACCAAAAACACTCCACACAATGCCATACAAGCTCTTGGAGTTTGATTCTCCCATGTGCCTCCTAGCAGGAAGAGATGGTGATGTACAGCAGTTTCAGTCAGCACTCTTTTTATTAAAATACATCTTTCAAGGGACATGCTTAGAGTTTTAGTTTTCAGCATCAAAAGTTTCACTTTGCTTACTGAAGTTAAGCATTCGTTGCATGCAAACCTCTTCTGTGTAGCTGGAGGGAAGGCATGATACAATGTCAAAATACATTTGATCCTGTCTAGAGGAAAAAATTAAATGTTTATTTAACAAGCCACATTACATTATAAGCTGTAAATATAAAAGAATCAAGAGTTTAAGGCTGAGGAAAGCAAAGAATTTAAAACCGAATTTGGTCCTTTTTCTTAAGTACACAAAGCAGGGACTTAAAAAGAGAAGCTCACAAACTTATCAACAGCTTGAAATTTAGAAGTTATTGTGTGTCCTTATGTGGTTTATTTTCAGAGAATTCCTACTCTATGTGACAGGCTAGAAGTACTTAGAAATATGTAGTAAGTGGGTTTGTTATTTTATGTATCTGCACAAGACCAATGTAAATGCCAATGTAAAACATGTTTTAGTCTGGATCTCGATATATACTTGCAACTTCTTCCAAATTTCAGAAGTTTATGTTCCCACTGCAGTGTGCTGAAAGCATTGCTCATATTAATGACTGGCAAAACTCTTCCATTTTCACTCTGATTTGATGTGACTAAAAAGTTTTCCTGAACGTAGGCCTTCACTCCAATACAGAAACTTTTGATCCTCATAAAAACCTAATGAGGAAAGGACTAACATATAACTGCTTTAACCCAGCCACATCAGTATTTAAGTTTTTATGCATTTTACTTAAGCAAAATGTAAGTAACTCTAGGGAAAATAACGTTAATAAACACGGTCATATAAACTTTACGGTGAAAATTCAATTTTACCTTTAATAGCGTCTCTCAAACAGTAAACTTTATTGTAAGGCCAATAACTCTTAATCAGTTCCTAGCACCAAAATCAGGTGTTTCATTTTCAATTTTTAATCAGTTTGTCCAATTGCTTCTTGGAATATTTCATGCCCTAAATAAGATCAAAAATGCCAATGAAACTGTCAGATTCTGCTGGAAACTGGACTGATGCCTTCACCCTCCTCAGTTCCAGGAAAATTTTTCTTGACCAAGAAAAGCATTCCTCTTTGGTTACTACAAGATTCCGTATCTGAGAAGCAGAGATACAAATGGAAGAGGCGAAAGACTAGAATTTGTCCACAAAACTATGCTGAAAGTTGGGTTAGTAGCAATTTCAGAGTCACACCACGGTGAGATTATAATTTGGCCCAAATTCTGTCCAGTGACAAGGAAATAATTGTGATACAAGCTGATTATAGGTCTTTAAGTTTGTTTGTTCAGTTTAAGTCTCCGTAATGCTCTACACTGCACTCACATACATTTATTCCTAATCTTTCCATTTGACGTTTCCAGAAACACTCTAGGGCATTTTCACTCTGCCCTCATCACAGCATTCGCAGCACACAAATGTGCACAGCCTGGATTTTCCCATAAATCTACTTTCTGTTTTAAGACACTATTGTTTTTAACATGCAAACATGTAATTTGCCAGTCACTAATTTTTTTCTCAAGCCATAATGTCTTTAGCATATTTAAAGGCATCTCCACAAACTTTATATGCTAGGTTAGTGCATCATTAACTTTTTCAGGGATGCTATTTACATCTTTTTCCCAAGAACACATGGAAGTGCTCTTGTCTATTTGGAAATTCTGTGCAGAGCCAAGCTTTCCATGCTTAGTGCAAGCACTCAGGCTTTTGGGAACCACTAGTTCTGAATGCTCAGTTTGAGTAACTACACCCAGACTAGCCATAAACTGTTGCTTGAGCTTCTGCAATGGGGCATAGGAAAGAGAACAAAGATGCAAGGTGAAAGCAGAATCTGCTCTACCACTGTAACATTTCCATCCTACCATGAGAAAAAAATAGTCTTCAACTGTGAATTTGTGTGGATGAAGAGTGTCAAGAAAAATGGCTATTTGTAGTCCACAGGTGCAGTTTAAAGTCAGCTTTGCTGTACAAGCAAAAAACCCCACCCCTGCCCCTGCAGAGTCCAGGTTAAACATAAGGACTGCATATATAGCACAAGAAAACAGATGTTTGGGTTCTGCATGGTTAAGATTTTGCCAAAGCACAAAAATATTTGAAGGGAAATAAAAGCTGTCATATGTGAGGTTAATCTTTGTAGTTCTGTAGATTGTATAAAAGAATGAAGGGCAAGAAACTTTTGGGGAAAATAACTTTGATATTCCTGAATCTTCTGCACTTTTTTCTCACCACCAGTTCTGATACTGTTAAAAAAACAACCAAACAAGAAAAGAGAGTCCTACAGACGCATGTTGATGTAGCTGCACCAAAGAGCCTATCCTGAATTCAGTACCCATCCTATGGGAAATTCTAACTTAATTTACTTGCAAAGATGCATGTTGGCTATAAAATATGTGTATTACTGTAATATAAAATTATCTTTTCATGTACATTTCAGCCACCTATAGCAGCTATTGAAAATCTTTTAATTACTTGTAATGAACACTGTACCTCTAAAGCGGAAAAAATGCAAAACAATGGCATCCTCCTTCTCTAAAAGCTACTGTAGTTCTAAAAGCAGACAACAGTTGTGCATGAAGTAAGGTATTGATGGGCTTATCTCTGAAGCACACTACATCATCCATGGGTACAAACCAACCCTTTCATGCTCTCTGGAAAGAAAAACATGGCCAGTTCTTGAGAAATTCCTCAACTCCATTACCTGAGATTCGGGATGACTCAGACGTATGTTTCCAGTGCTTTCAATTATTTAACAGGCTCACAGGTTTCCACATTCTCTTAAGATTACTCAGATTAGAGAAACCATATGCCAAGCTGAAGGAACACAACGACATTACTTTGGCATGCATGGGGACAGAAAGGCTCTCCAAAATCAGGAGCATTAAGGATCAGAAAGCAATTATTCTTACAGAACATAATTCTGCAGAACTTAACACAAGCTCCAAAGGGACAGACAAGGTGAAACATTCAAGGGGATTTCTCACTATTCACAGAACACTCTTCTAGTTAAAGGACCAAAATAGCAGCTGCCCTTGATTAACAGCTTGTTTCTGCTCTTCTGCATTCTGCAAACCTGTCACGCCACAGGACAGAGTTACAAGATATATTTTCTTCAGTCACAAGCCAGATGCAGGAGGTTCCACCCTGTCAACTGGGCTGATGTGACTCCACGTGGGGCCACATCATTCACTGGATTGCCGAAATGTTCTAGTAGTAACAGCATCCTATTGTGTCACAGCACTGTATGGCTCACACAGCTAAGTCCCGCTGCTCGGAAGTCTGGCTCTAGCTCACGTTTTGGGAAGGCAGCACCACAATCTCTTCTCTCACATGCCAGAAGAAATGGATCAGTGAACCCCAGGTGGGATGTGCTGTGCTGCAGCCAATATAAGGCCACTTTTAAGAGGTCAAAAGCAGCTTTTGAAGTGTCAATAGATGTAATGCTCTGCATTATCTCACATACTGGGGAGTTTTCTTCCTGGGGTCACAATGAAACCCAAGGTTTTCTGCAGAGAGACAGGATCTGTAACTCTGCTGTCATAAGCTTAAGCAAGGTATGACAGCCACTGTGCCTTCATCACTAGCGAGACATGCTGCAGTTGGGATATATGCAGCAAGAATGAAAAAGGATACAAAACCAGACCCACAAATCCAGTAACTGAAGTGACCTATGGAAAGCTAACTTAATTACAATGAAACTGTAGCATGAATGCACTTATACACATCTGGCAATGGATTTCCAGTGCTTAACCTTTGCTTTCAAAAACAGAATATCCAGACATTGGGAAAGAGATGAAGGTATAGGTTCTGAACCACTCTCAGCCTCTGCAGGCTTGTAAGATATATGAAATAATATACTTTTGTTCCCAAGCAAATGTCTTTTAAATTAATAGTATAGAACCATTGCAAACTATCCACAGGGAGAAATGCCTAAGTACTCATGCTGTTGCCATATAACTACTCCAGACACTATCTTTGCTGCTCAGATGAATTCAATTGTTTAGTGAGTTTAGATGACTATCAGAAGCAACCATTTCTGCTACCTTTCTTAAAATCTTCATAGTCTTCTCCCCTCATGCCTTTTTCTCATTCTAGTACAAAATACTGTCATGTTGAATGTGACTGCAAAGAAAGTTGCATGGCTTACAGCAGAATTCAAATTTTATTAATAATTTCAAATTCTGTTTCTTGAAACATGATATATAAAATCCTAATTGATTCAGTAGAATTAAAAGAGAAAACATGCATAAAAAGCTAAGCATAAAATGCTTAAATCCATTCTTATTTAGCAAGCACATGTTCTGTACTGCTGGATGGGTTCCAGAATGAAGCTTCACATTACTTCCAAATAATCTTTCCTGCCCTGTAAATGGGTCCATTGTATGAACTTTTTTGATTGGACACATAAGCAGATAACACAGATGCATTTATTTAATGCTGTAATTGGAATCAGGCATATATTCAATACAAAACTTACCCCAAGATCAAGGATTGCCAGATGCCTTGGTCAATGTAATGAGAAAACGGGGTAAAATGTTGAGAGTTGCAGGAAACTAGATCTAAAGGCTTCCATGCCTTCCATTTTTTCCTGGACATCTCACCAGCCTTTCTTAAAGATGCTGTAGAATACAGTGACACCCACTGTAAGCAGTTACACTTTCTTGTTTGATACTGTGAAGAAGGATCTGTTGTATCAGTTCTCCTTACAAAATTTCTTTTGGTCAATACAACCAACCGCGTTGAATGTACAGCATGAGCAGGTCAAAAAGGAGGAGGCAAAAGGTGCATGTGCCACCCTCCACTCTATCAAACAACTGAACTACTCCTGTGCAAATCTGAAGACTGCAAATCTGTTATTCTAATGCTCTATTACTCCTCTACCTAGAGCACAGCACAAGGCACAACCCACCTGGGCCACATTGGCTCCTACTCTTTACAAGAGGTAAGTCACATGCTTGCTCACCCTTAGGGGTATCTGAAATGGAACTTCATAAAACAAATGTCTTAGCTTGCCTATTTATCATAAATAGTGATAATTTACCTTCATACTCCCCAGAAGGAGGAAGAAAAGGGACTATGTAGCAGTTGCTATTTTTTTTTCTTCCACAGCCTACTTGGCCTAGCTTGGGGGCTTTGGTCTGCGCCTCAGTCAGTCTCATACTAATTAGAGGATGGCTGTAAAATACCCAATTTGGCAACACTGAGTTTGTGTATCTCCTTCACAAACACTTAAACACAAAAGCCTTTTAATAAGTTGATGCATATTTATTTCCTTCTGACAGAGAAATACCTGAAGTGGAACCTCTACAGCAGTTTTGTGGCAATAGGAAATGCCCAAGTAATTGTTGCTGCTTTTCCCACGGCATGTCAGGGTGTAGCTGTTTGCACAGCATTACACAGAGGTACCACATGACTCTCACACCACTGACTTCTGCTCCTTGCCCATTTTACACTCGGTAGTCACTGGCTGAAACAGTAATCGATGGCTAGCTGAGTAAAAGAAATCACAGCAGGGAGCTCTGCAGTTGGCAGTGGCTGGATGAACCCCTCCAGAACTTACCTACAGACAACTGAATAGAATACAGGAGAAACCATCATTTACTAAATCTTATAATTTAATAATATACTTTACAATATAATAATAATGTTCTGTCTATAGCACAGAAGTGGGATTGCTGGCTTTGTTTTTCAAGTCCATAGTACAGTCCCTGTACAGTCTGTTGGATAACTCAAAGGAGGTGATGGCCAAGAAGAAGCAGATTGAACATTTCATCCCTGACTGGCAAAGTGGTGACCTACTGCCAGTTTGCTTCAGCTAAATTGAACTGCAACCACAACCCATACCGGCCTCAAAGAAAGGTTTCCCTAGAAACTTTTCCCCTTCTCTAATTACACTCTTAAACAAGCCTTCAGTCTGCTAAATTAATACAATATCAGAAACATTAATGCTTTTAAATTATATGTGATAAAAGGAACTAAACCTGGCTTGGGGTAACGTTTTTCTAGCAATTTTTCACAATTGTGGTAAATCCTCCTTTGCAAAACAATCAGCAACATGATGGGAGCAGAGGCTTGTGCATCCCAATAAGCATTGCATGTCATCTGGTGAACAAAATGCCCTCAGGGAAACTGTGTGGATAAGAAACCACAGCCAGTAGATGCCTGAATGAACTCATAGTTGATAAAGGCCAGAAATATCCAGTTACTAGAGGAAAAACAAAACAAAACAAACCCCAAAACCAACCCTGTGTTTACTTGGGCTGGATCCTCTAAAGAAATGTTCAAGATCCCTTCGGAAGAGAATTGGAAAACAAAAATTCATGTACATTTTACCAGACACCAAAACATAAAATCAACAAAATTACAGACTTAACAGGAATACTGGTCTTAAGGAATTTCCAACTCCCCTCCTCCCTCCCAGACAGCCTCTCCAGAATCCACAACCAGTCTAAGTTTCAGGTCATGCTGTTTTCCGTAAGAGCGCAGCATATGGCCACCTTTTGTCTTGCTTTATAGTCACCCGTCACTTCTGCTGTCACGTGGCAGGACCGACACAGTCTATCTACATTCCAAACAGTTGTTAAACTGTTAATGAGCTGTGGAGACTGCAGCAGCTACTTTGGATCTACGGAATAGCTTGTGAATCCAAAAACTTGTATTCACTCCCTCCCACCCATTATATTATTTGGTCCAAAAAATAAATTACCTCTCCTCACAGATCCTACCTGTGAAACTTGAAGCAGACTGCCCACGGCAAAGTGGGGTGCTGCCAAAGCTGCATCAGGAAGACACACCTCGGTGTTGTCCTCCAAGCCAGCACCATCCTCACCTTCATCTGCTATCAGTCATTCTCATTGTTTTCCATCCCTGTCTACTTAATGCTGCCAGGCAACTCCAGGTGATACACTTAAGCAATGCTAGTGATTCACCCTGCACAAGGTCTTTAAGGAATGTGGGTTATTCTCTGTGTTTGTATTTACATTAAAAACTTCTCTAGTGTTTCTATTTTTTTCACAGCCCCCAGACTGTTTATTAAAGCATCAAATATCAACAATGTCCTCCAGGCTGGTGATGCTCTTGGATAACCATACTGATCAGATCATGGTCAAACTGTGACTGAATTGTCAAATAAATCCGTGGTAAGAATGATTTTAAATCCATTAGGGAGATACAGCTTATGAAAAAAAAAAAAAAAAGGCAAAAAATTTTTTTTTATTATTAAAAAAAAGGTTTCTATGGTTGCTGGATTTTGCTGAACATAAAAAAAATAATTTGATGGTTTAAAGAAAGAAAAATTGTCAGTTCTCTCTCCCTCATTCATCTATTTCCTTGTTCTGTGCTCCAAGTGTCTTTTTAACAATTAAGCTCGTAAGTTCTACATTTCTAGATGCCTCTGTACTGAAGTAGTATCCTTATATCCTAGAAGAGAATGGTTTATACTGTGACAAGAGAGGAAGTTCCCACCTGGCAAAGCTCATACAACCATTTTTTCAGGTGCTGCAGGGCCTTCTGGGTCCAAGGGAGATAATATTGAGGTGCTGCCACCAACCCAGTTCAGGCACCTTTGCTCTGCTGTTACGTTTACCTCTGTTCTGGAGTCCTTGCAGTACATACACAAGTGAGTGCCAAGACACTGTCTATTCCTGTTGACAAAACCCCAAAATGTTCCTACAAGGCATGAGGGAAATTTAGTGCTGCCTGCAGTTGCCTTCAGATGGGAAATGGAAGCATCATACATACCAGCATACCCTTTGATGTGCAAGATGGAATGCAGTCAGTTTTCTTTGCTGTTGCTGTTGGGGGGAAGGTGTTTGATTATTTTTTTTTTTTTTTTTGGTAAACCCTCTACATCTCCCTGACCACATCTCCACCAAGAACCTCCATAGCTCATCTCAAAGCCTGTCTCTTCAGTGCAGAAAAAATACTGATTTGAATTCTGAAATTTCCCAATCTCTGTCATCAGACAAAATAGCAGCTGTTGCAATTGGTCCTCATAAGGATTCAAGCTACATTGCCTTGCACATATCCTAACACCCTTCTTGAGGAGCTTATGGAATACAATCCAGGACAGACACACTACAAATATCTTTACATGACATACAAGGATAAATATTTCACAGACTCTGATTCAGAGGATCTGCTGTTCACCCAGAAGACAATTGCAAAGCTACTAGATTTTTATCCCCTTATTCTGTGGAATAAGTATATAATCCAATATTATCATCTTCCCTGAGTAACCACAACAAAGTTGTGACTTGGTATGCGGCTAAGGAAATACCAAGCAGGAAGAAAACAAACACTGTCTCTGTTGGCACCACTGTAACCTCTGCTAGCATACCACACTGCTCTGCTCTCCACAACACAAATAGTATGGGAAAACTGGAGAGAGATCAGTAAGAGCCACATGAATGACTAAAACATTTTTCATCAGACTAGGAAATTCAAGCAGCTCAAGATATTTATCTTACAGAGAAGGTCCAGGGTAACCGCTTCTAAGTGCCAGTAGGAAAAAGATTTGATAGAGGACCATTCAACATTGGATATAAAACATAAAATTATGTATAACATTTGGAAATTACAGTAGGCTTTCTTACTGGATTTTTTTTTTTTTTTTTTTTAAATATATCAAGTCCAATGAAGCTCTGGAACAACTTATGAGACAGATTCCCTCTACCCATACCCTGCTAATTTTTAGAGTTCTAAAAAAGATACACTGTCATATAAGGAAAGAAAGGTCCTGTGGCTCCTGTCCATGCAGGAGAGAAAAATGCACTCATGACAGACCCCTCTGGTATAAGAAATTACTAAATACATAGAAACTGGAAAGATATTTTGAAACATCTTCAAAGACATTATTCTTCTTTTAGAATCACCACCAGTTAGGTCTGGAAATAATTACCATTATTTTGTAATTTGGTTTCAAATCTTAAAGAAAAATTATTCTGCCACTATTGGAACAATCCTCATTATCAATAAAGGCTGGGGGATGATGTGATAGAAAGCAGCCTTTTGGAAAAGGACTTGGGGGTTCTGGTGGATGAGAAACTAGATATGAACCAGCTATGCACACTTGTAGCCCAGAAGGCCAATCACATCCTGGGCTGCACTAAAAGAAGTGTGGCCAGCAAATCGAGGGAGGAGATTCTGCCACTCTAGGTGAAGTCTCACCAGAGCACAGCAGAATACTGCATCCAGCTCTGGAGCCCTCAGCACAGGAAGGACATGGACCTGATAGAGCAGGTCCAGAGAAGGGCCATGAAGATGATCAGGGGGCTGGAGCGCCTATCCTACAAGGACAGGCCGAGGGATTTGGGGTTATTCAGCTTAGAGAAGGCACAGGGGAGATCTTATAGCAGCCTTCTAGTACCTGAAGAGGGCCTACAAAAAAGCCGGAGAGGGACTGGTCACAAGGGCATGCAGTGATAGGATGAGAGGCAATGGTTTTAAACTGGAGCAGGGTACATTTAAAATGGACATTAGAAAGAAGTACTTTACTCTAAGGGTGGTGGAACATTGGAATAGGTTGCCCAGGGAGGTGGTGGAGGCCCCATCCCTGGAGACATTCAAGGTCGGATATGACAAGGCTCTGAGCAACCTGCTCTAGTTGAGGATGTCCTCGCTTACTGCAGGGGGGTTGGACTAGATCACCTTTGGAGGTCCCTTCCAACCTGAGGCACTCTGTGATTTTATGATTCTATCTTTGCAATCACTTAAGCAATATTCCTAATTAGCTACAAAGAATGAAAGAGGAATGATGGAGAGCAAAAAAAAAAAAAAAAAAAAAAGCAATGTATTACCTTATTATTCAACTGCCTAATGCAAGAGCTAGCAAACAAGGAGGCATCTTCCATACCATTAAATAATTTGTTAACTTTTCCAAAATAGGAATTCATGTAATTTAATTCACATTATAGTTCAGTAATATCTGAGTCTTTGGTTCCTGGAATGAAAACATACCCAACACAGATGCTCCACAGCCAGTGTGCATCCTCTCATCTGCTCTTGCAGAGCGGTGCCTTCCCCTCTGTGAGTAGAGAGTGCTGTTCTTGAGTATCTGAAGAGCTTTGGCTGCTCATGTCCTCTGAGCTTGCCCAGTACCATGCAACATCACCATCTGGTGACTAAGTCACAAAAAAGTAGTCTGCTCTTCTGGATTGATCTCCTTCAACCACACTGCAGCCTGCTAACAGGCCTCCCTCCTCCACAACCTAAGATGCCATGACACATGTGGCACATGAGCCACCTTACCACAGCCTCTGGTGGGGAGGGCAACCACACTGCTACTAAAAGATACTCCTAGGGACTGATCAGCTGCAAGCCAGTGGCTCCTGAGAGGCAGCCTACTGCCACAGCGCTGGCCTCCCATCATCCCCTTGGCACACCAAAAGTGCTCCACTCTTCAAACATGTCTTCACTGGAGGGGAAAATGCTGAATATACTCCCAAGCATAATAGATAGCTCACGGGCACTATCAACAGCTGAAACCTGTTTCAAACTCAACAGGAAAATAAGTGTCAGAGAGAATGCAGAAACTCTGACCCCTATGGGTAGCAGCCACTGAAAGGAAGCTGTTGTCATTTGGTACCCAATCCATCTCTTGTTAGATCGTAACAGAATATACTGGCAAAAATCAGAGGCTGACACTGACGCTGGAGAGCTGTCCATGTCTTCCTTTCACTCTGTGAACATCACCCCACAAAAATCACAGAATGTTGACCGAGCTCTGCAAAGGTCCATGACGTATGATCAGTGGACTTCCTTTACAGCAACAAATTTATTAGTAACAGTGCCCAAGACATCAAGCTAAGCCAGTGAAAATTTTTCAATCTATTTATAACTCAAGGGAGCACAGAGAAGAAAAGCAAAGATGACAAGGACTCTACTTTGTCACATGCATATTCTCAGACAGGCTGCAGACTCCTGCCACCTTCCCCTGAGACTCAGCATCCACCCAGGCCAGGAAGCACACCAATGAGACTGCTCAGATGTAGCTGCTATCTGCATTCTTTCCAGCACACAGGGACAGTACCCAGCTTGGCACTCTTTTCCAATCTGGGGAGCTTCTTTGCTCAAGTGCAAGAAAGGATACCATCACGTGCAAGGCCTGGCTTGTCTTTGAATACATGCACAGTTATAAAAGCTAAAAGGAGACTCCACCAGTCACGTAAAGCCAGAAGGAGCCCTGCAAAGACAGCTTCTCACCAGCCCAGCCCGACACCACCAACAGAGCAAAGCAGGAGTCTGGAAGAGACAAGAGAGGCTGAGCATACAGCTGGTTAGTAACTGGCTTACAGCTTCATTTGTTAATTTACGTGTAGGAATCCAGAAAGGAAAAGGAGGCCCACATATGAAGGCATGAACCATCTGTATGTGGAAATTACTTCACCTATTCAGAATCCAATGGACAGTTTGAAGAATACAAACAACAACAACAACAACAACAAAAAGTAAACACATTAAAAACTGTGAAATAATCTGGCAGCTTTCTGCTCAGGAAAGAGCTGGGGGAAACATGTCCCTGCTGATTTTATGTCTAACAGCTCCAAAAGCTGTGTTCTGTATTAAACAAATCTGTACAGCACAAGCCTGTTTGCAAAAGGGAGAGCAATTCTTTAATTGACCACTTTCAGAATGATGTAAGAGTTTTACAGAGAAGCAAGAAAAAATTAAAACCATCACAGCCTGATTCATCAAATTAGGACAAATGCATTGCAGCTTATGATATAAAAATATACATGTTGTTAAAACCTAGACTGTTCCTTTACCACAGCACTTACACGTGCCAAATTGGGAGACAGTATGTGATACTGTTGAGCCATGAGAGCAAAAAAAAAACCAAAACAAAAACACCACGACATTGTGCCATGAGAAACAAAAATATGGAAAGCACAATAGATGTTTCCCTGCTATTGCCCAACAAACTGCTACATTAAGAACTTACTGACATAGAAAATTATTAACTGATGCCAAAGGCTTCAGAATTTACTTTGATGGTATAATCAGCAAAAAGCCAGAAACATTAATTCTAATCCCAGATCTGAGAAAGCCCACTTTGTAACTTGGCTTGGCATTTAAATGGGTTGTGTCTAGAATTACACTGTGAAAAGCCCGGGTGATGAGTCAGAATTTACTTGGTATATATGTACATCCAGATTTTGCTTTGAAGCCAGGAATAAACACCTATCCTTTGAAGGTAGAGTGGTACAACTTTTTGAATCCCAGCGACTTTTAAAATACTGTCAAATACAGAAACTCCACATCTCTGAAAAATGTGGTAAAACAAAGACAAGTTATTAAGAGTTTTGATTCTATAATGTATTAGAGCATAGAACAACAAAAGCCATAAAGACATTTCAAAACAAAAAATATTTTGTGGGTGGTAAATATGGTCAAAAGTACACTTTCTAGTGTTGTTAGAAATGTATGTTCCTTCACTTCCCAAATTGAAGTGAGAGGTGGGGGAGCATCAGCATCTCGTGTTGTACCTTGATTTCAAAGGGAGTTGCTGTTCTCCAACAGAGAATGGGTCTATCAGCAGGAGCTGCACTTTTGAGGAACACGTGGTTTGCTCCCTGCCAGGATAAGGAAGCCTCATGGCTCATTAAGCAGCAGCAGTAAGTATTGCTACTCATCTCAGTGCAGCTACTTGCGCTTGCATCTTATGCCTGCACATTCTCAGAAGCTGAAATGTGTGACTGTGGGTTCTAGAGGTTAAACAACTGGGCCTTTTGCAAATAAACGCACATTCAAAATCCTTTAAAATCATTAAGCAGTTGTCTTCTACAGCCTCTGGAGAATCAATAGTTTCCTAAATCAATCGACAGACCTGCGGTTCTACTCCAGGAGGATGCTGGCCAGCTGGAATGAGATTGAAGATTTTTCAGCTGGATCCCTAACTCAGCTGACAGGGAGGCAAAACCCAAAGCGGTCCTTCCTTGGTGCTACTACTGAGTTGAGAAATAAACTGAAGTAAAAGGTGGTTAAAAGCTTTTTCTGCATTTGGGTGCCCTGCTGTCTGAGCTGTGCAGTTTTTGATGTTGGTGTCTACAGACAGGTCCCAGGGTTTGTCCAAGCCATACAGAGGTATGGTGCATTTGATACAGAACATGATATACCCAAGTATGTGAGAGGAGTAAATGTGTGCTCCTAGCTTCCCATTCCTCTGTAGCTCCCACCAGCTTCGGATTTGTTGCAAGAGACCAAGTGCTTCAAACAAATTTCATAATCAACCAGATTAGTAGCAGTCACCGACTAGATCAAATGTAACCAGCAGCCCGTGTGCAATGCTTAAGAGGAGAGGCACGAAACAAGGGAACTTCAGTGGGCAGGCTCCAGACTAAAACTTAATGAGTAGCCCTAAGAAAGAGCTGTATGTCTGTTGATTACGGGATCTCAAATGAATGAGGATGAAGACCTCCATGGTTTCAATTCAATATTTCCATGATCAAGCTTGCAGTTAAATCATGCTAAATGCAGTTACTTCAATTAAGAGTTCTACTAAATACTTTGTGTCTTCTGTATTTTCAGTAAGTTCTGAAGACAACAAGAAAAAAACCTGTTCTTTTCACACTTAACATTAAATACATCTTAACTGGCATACAGATAGATGTTAAAAGCCCCGCAGCAACCAGCATAATTTTGCATTTATTAACTAGGACAGTTCTTTAGTCATGGGGACAACTGTGTCTAAAACTAGATGAACAAAGTAGTTTTAATCCTTCATTTTGAGAACAAAGGCAGTGCAATCTATTCATTAAACGTCTGATGATGTACTTCAATGACATGTGAAAAAAGTGTCTTGGAACAGCTCAGAGAACATGTGCTAGCAAGACCAAAGAATTCCATGTTACTGTGATGGAATAAAAACCATGCCAGGCCACTAAGAGGCACTTGCAAAATATAAGCCTTTAAAAAAAGAGATCAGTTGGCAGAATATCCTAAATTATTGAATCATTACTAGCAATAAAAATATTTGTGATAAGTTGCTGGAGAGAGAGAAAAAAAAAGAAAAATACCTCAAACAAGGCAGAGAGTCATTATAAATGCACAGTATTCTTACACACTTTCCCTTTCAATTTATTGTTAACTGATATGAATGAAAATGGGGGATATATTAAAAAAAGTTATTGTGGGACTTACACATAAAGTGGTACCTACTACAGGCTCTATTCCACAACTCTGCATTATGTAACACTTCAAATTTTGATATCTGGATATTAGGAAAGTTGAGCAAGAAAACAAAAAGTAGATATTGGCCACAGAACCATAGGTGAAGATGCTATTTCATTCAAAAAAACCCGAAGGAAATCTTCTAATTGTTGACCACACAACTATACTTTCTACAGAAGCTGCAGCTTCATCAGTTGAGTAATTGTGGAAGTGAAAATTACAGCGATGTACTAAAAACGTGATCTGAAACGTAAGTGCCAACCTCATATGACTCTTTACACACACACACACACACATATTTATATAGAGTAAACGTGAAAACACTGAAATGCAGCAACATTTAGAAGATGGAGCAGCAGTATGGACTATTTGCTTGCAAAAAGCCAGCATTCCCCAGAAGATTATTTCACTGCATTAAAAACACAAATGACCACTTGTACCTGAAAAATTCTTACCACTTAATTGCAGCCTTTTATTATATTCTGCCTCCCCTCTACATGTTAAACAATTGAATTACCTCCAGGGGAAGCATTGGAAGGGCTTTAGGTGTAAAAAAAAAAAAAATCACTGTCTCTAATAGGTATTAAAACTTGCACAGTAAAATTACTTAAATACTAGGACCAAGACTGATGTATTTTTATTTACTACTTTTTTTTTTTAAGGTAGCCACAAGAGGGAGCCAATAGTACTTGAATGCCAACACCACCCCACACCCCCTTCAAAACCAAGATCTGGAGAGAAAAACGGGAGTTTAAACAAAACACATTCTCAAGCTCCCACTGAGAGTTTTTATATGCAGTTCATGAAAATTAAGATCACTAGCTAACATGTAAACGGAAAGCTTCAGTTTCTTCTTGTGTGAATTCATATTCACTACTTCATATGTGAATTTGAAGGTGAAAACATGTTAATAATGCATAGCATAATGACCCAGACAGCACAGAGAGAACTTGCAGCAAAGTTTCATTCACTTCATGGCACCATCCCACACTCACAGCCTTCAGCAGAGGTACTACCAGTTTGATGTTTAAGATGAATTAACAACTTTCAGCCCACAGAGCCTCTTCAGGCTCTCAAGACTTGTACATAAACCAGCCAGTTCCTGGTCCTGTACAACACTGTGCACCTGGCACAGAAATAACGCGCTTTTGCTCAGTCCCTTGCGATGTAAAAGCTGTATGTGCTTGGCAGGGCACGACCAGGCAAACAGGCGGGACTCAAACAGGGGATCAGCAGGAACACTTACCAGGCAACTCTGGAACAAGAGGAAACTCTGCCTTTCGGGTTGAGTGATGAGTAGGAGGCCACTGTAAAAGGCAGTAGGATCCTTCACAAGACTTTACAGTTCACCCTGTCCCCACCTTCACAGCATAAACAACCTGGAGGCTCACTACAAGCTATAGACCTGACATCCACCTCTATCAAATAGCAGTGTCTTGAAGAGATGAAAAGATAAATTAATTTAAGCGTTTGAGTGAAAGTCAGTTCAGTTCCTTTTTCTGAAGGTAAGGTTAGGACAGCAGTGCTTGGCTATTTAGTGTCTTTACTACCTCTTTTTCTTGTATATTTGCCTTATACATGAGTCCTAAACAAATTTAAATGGTCTTGTTAAAGTAATTGTAAACTTCACTATGCAGAATTTCATTCTGTGGATAGCTGATTTAAGTAGGAAATAGTACTTGAGCAAAGCAGATTTAATATATTATTCTCTTCATAATTTGCCTATGGAAACATTTTTTTTGTTCTGTCTATTCTTACAGTTACACAGGACCTCCTAAAATACTGAGAACCAGATCAGAAATACCAACCTCTGTTTGCATGACTTTTCATTTCTTATGTTTTTCTAATAGTCTTTCTTCTCCACTATATTTGTGAGAAAGGTAAAATCACCATTCTCATTATGAAGAATATTTATATTCATCTGTTAAAACGAACTACTTTCCCAGGTTGTCTTGTAATCACACTTCATTTTCATCTAGATGTTCATTTTGTCCTCTGTGTCTACAAACAACTACTACAGACACAAGCACTGAAGACGAGTTTGCTTCAAATCCACCAAAAAACCCCAACAAAGAAACCAAACACCGTCTCACACACACAAAACAAACAAAAAGATCTGTTGAGAATTTCTGCTGGCTGAGGCAACAGAGTAATTTTAGCACTGTCACTGCACCCAAAATAATTCTGGACATAGTTGGTACTTTGAATTGCCTACTAGCATGGTGATTTACGATACAGAATGGTTTTAAGTCCAGATTCCACTGCAAGACTGCTTTCATAATATGGTTTTTTGTTGTTGTGAAACTTCGTAAGTTCTCCCAGCTGGAGTGCAGCTACAATAGAAGCTGTTAAAAAGTAAAGATTTATCAGCTGTTATGAAGTTGCCACAAAAGATCTTCCCTCTGCACAGAAGGCCACATGACATAGGCCATAAGTCTAGAAGGCCAGTGAAGAGAACCGTTGGGTTGTCACATAGGAGCATCCATTGTATTTAGAAATTCTGTGACATCCTATTCACACAGGAGAGGACCAAACCAGTATGAGGCAAGACGTGGGCAGCACCTTTCTGTCTGTATTTTCCACGCTAGGCTTGTTTCAGTTTTGACTAGCCTTTGAACCATCAACAGGCTGTCAGCACTAAAGGGGCCCTAAATCACTGGAGTTTAGTCCTTCTGGGAAGGAACTTACCTACCCATTAATGCATTTGAAACACTTGAAGATGAAGACTATGAGAAACATTACCAAATCTCATGCTTGATGACATCAAATGTTCCACTACCTCACCTCCAGATCACAGCTAAGCATACATACTGGGCACATTCTTCCCCTCTTCCTCAGACCCACCAGAAACATGCCAAGGTGTTAGAGATAAACAAGCACTCTGTGCTGGAGACAGAAATTCCTTTCTCTCATGTGCCTGGCTAGTGAACTCTGCTTATGTAGTCAGTTAGGGATTCAAGAAGTGCTCCCCTCTCATGTCCTGTGATGCTGGAGGACACATACTGTAACAGACACTGCAACAGCACTGCCTGTGGGAGGGTCAACCCCTTCTCCTCTCCTGGAAAATCTGCCATTAGTTATCTCTCCTGTTTGCCCTATGCTCTGAAATAACGCCCCCAAAGGCCAAATAACAACTACAATTACAGATATCTTTTGTGACACATAGAAAATTAGCAATGAGCATGGTCCTCTTCTTCACAGATGCAGTGCAAGGCACTGGAACCCAAATCAGCTCAGGCAAGGTGGGGAGGACCATATAGGCACAATGTAGGAAGCAGCCACTGATTTTAGCTGTAGTGCTCACTTGGAGCTTAATGCAACTTTGAATTTTTGCTTGGCTAAAAAGCTGAAACCACGTAAAACCATCAAGTTTTACATGTTTCCATCCACAAAGAATAAACTGACCTAGATTCTCTCATTCTTAGATTCCCTCATGGCTCTGGCCAGGTTTTCAGAGGGTTGCTAACCTTGGCTGAGTTAAGGGTTTATAATGAAACACTAAAAACCAAATACGTTTGAGCTGGTTTGGATTTTATTATGAATGTTTTGGATGGCTGTAATGTTAGAGTCAATTCAGACATTCTGGGTACTTTTCATCCAAAAAAATTGCTGCTTGAAGAAAAAATCCCATGTTTACAATAAATTAAAATCAATCATTATTTTGGGCCTGATTCTCTACTGTACCATTCCAGCACAGCATCTGGTTTAGGAGTAGGCTCTTGCAGTTGCACTGAATGTACCTTGGTTTTATATCCTCTTACTCAATACAAGAATGAAAATAAAGCATTTGTGGAAAAATTTACTTGCAACTTCAAAAGAACTGAAAGTACAAGGTGACAGACATAAGGGTGATGAGTAAAGAATTAAAATACTAAAAGAAAAGCCAGACAAAAATAAAACCAGAAAATCAAAAGATATCAGAAATAGTGAAATGAGAGCCTACAGTTCAAAAGGTTCAAGCTTGTGAGATGATTCACCACCTTGACACACACATGAAGATGCTCCATTAAGGTAAGGCTCAAGGTAAGGGCTTCTCATCAGAGAGCTTCATCCTCAAAAAGTTTAAGCAATGGTATACTTCACCTGCCAATCCACAGCTCTGGAAGAAGCTGAAAGGAACTTCTCTGAGTTACGGGCACTGCAAAGCAGTGCTTCTAACACACTGTTAAAAGCAGAAAGGGCCTGGCTCAGAGTAACTAGACACTGAGAGTATGACTGCAAATGAAAACTATTGTGAAGACACACCATTCTACAGGCTAAATAATGAAGCAAGTATTTCAACACCTGAAATTTTTTCATACTTTGCTTGATAGGCTCAGGTTCTGTCAGTATGTAGTAGAGACTGATTTTTGCCCTTTAGTTAGAATGGTGATTTCAGGTAAGGCTGCAGTAGGACAGAGGAAGGAAAAAGAAGAAAAAACAAACCAAACCAAAACCAAACCAACCAAACAAACAAAAACCCAAAAGAAACCAAATATGGTGTATGATGCTGTTAAAATACTCTTACTTTGGAGTTCCTTAGACATTAGACCACACACATGCTACTTTTAAAGATTTTTCTCACTTACTTTAATTGTTCTTTGTAAAGCATTTTTTTTCTCCTAAAAAACCAAAACACACAACCCTAAAACAACTCTTCCATGTTCAACTCCCCAGAAATGAAGTTGCAAAAAGTAGTTCCATAGCAGGAACAAAATATTCTATACTGTGCTAATACTGGGCATACCATAACAATAGTCTGAGCATTCAGAGATGCCTGTTTTCACTTACGAACAGGGACAGAGTAATTCTTAGTTAATTTTGTCTGCACTTTATTGAAATAGTTATGAAAGCAGGAAGAAAAAACATGCTTCAAACTTTGCCAATATCCAAACAAAACAAACAGCAGCAGGGTTTTGTTTTCACTTAAGTTTCATTATATTTCATACATAGAAAATTAGTGCAACTTAAAACTGTTGTACTTAAACCCATGTGTATGACAAGAGTGGCCAACATGCTCATTTGCGAGTGGAAAAATCTTATCCCTGCCATTATTTCCTAGCATAATGTGTTTTCATATGTTCTGGGATTTTTTTTTCCTAAAACAAAAGTAGACCTTAACAAATTAGCAGACTTGAACCAAAAGCCCAGTCAAGAAATCTGAACTTTAGGGAGCTTACAACTGGCTTTATGATTCTATAGTTAACGTTCCTCTACTACAATAACTGAAGTCGGATAATGGTGGCAAGAGAACACCAGTCACACAATGTTGGTCTGGAACAGAACAAGTAAAACAACCTTGGCAAGGCTTTTGCACTGCTCTGAAAGCCAAAGAGACAGCCAGGAGCAAGCCACACTTTCCCCAAGTCAGTAGAGGTTACTCAGCTGAAAGCCCTTCCTATTCCTTCATGCTACTCATGCAGTTTGGCAGCTGAGTCATGTCCTCTTAATTTGTGTTATGGCCCACTGCAGGCAACTGATGACATATACAACCTTAATGACAATCAGCAAGGGGAAAAAAAAAAAGAAAGAAAAAAAAAAAAATCAGCAAAATGCACCAATTGTAGGTATCTTAAGTGGAAACAATTCCCAGCCAAAATGTGACTGCTCACTGAATAATGTGTCTGTGAAGGCCTGGAAGTCATCTACAAAACATACACACAGAGAGAGGGATTAACTTTACAAGTGTTATTCTCTAAGTGGGAATTCAATGTGTCTAGTCATTTACAGGTGATGCTCAGCACTTCACATAAGCAGGCTTATTAAGAATTAGCATTACATAATCAGCTAATTAATGCACATTAAACTTCAAACAATTCATGACAGAAAAGGCACATTCAAACACTGGTTTACTACTTTGTTACCTGCTCTAGCTGCATGCTCATTCCAGACTTACATCATCCAGAGGAAGATGCTGAGTTAAAAGAATGAAAGGGCAATTAGGTTTCCAATTAGCAGGAAGGACAGGATTTCCTACTGAAGTGGAAAATATAGGAGAGCTCTCCCGAGTCAGCTTGCTATACTGTGTACATTAACAATTACTCCACAACTTTTAAGAAGAAATATCAAGAAGTCTGTGTAAAGCAACCATGACCTGAGGCAATGACTTAGCAAGGAATCAGAGGACAGTTTACAAGTTTAGCTTGAAATTCCTCAGTGGTATTTCTGCCATAAATTCATTACTGAGTCATTCACTAAATATTAGATCTACGTTCCCATAGTTTTCATGCTACTTTGCCAAGCAAGCAAAATATTCCTCCATCTCTCTCCACAATCTGGCCATCTTTCCACCAGAAATCAGAGAGTGTAGCCAACCAATATGGTAGACAACAAATGTGACACTTGTCATTACCTTCTGGTCATAAAAGTCATGAACGTGAGCCTTTAACCTAAAGGCAAAATGTTCCATGTTTCATCAACACCCCTACAGCACCTTCTTTCTGCCTGATTGATTAGCTTTAAAAAAAAAAAAAAAAAAAAAAAAAAAAAAAAAAAAAAGCAACAACAGTCAGGAAGGACCTTCCACAAACAGAGCAATCATGAAATTTCCACAACACACATGCTTTGAAATCATACCTTCCTCCCCCCGAGCTAAGAGAAAATTCTTGGGAAGAAAACTTAAACTATAAAATTACACCACCACCACCCCACCTCTCCCACAGGGTGGGAACTCCAGAGTTTAGGAGAACTGATAACAAAAGATGCCTTCCAGTTCTGAAGCAACAGATATATTATGACGTGGATAGATATCAGAACATACATGGAAGGGTCAAAGTGTTAAGTGACAGAAGAAACTGTCAAAAAAAAATTAATTCAACACTTCCAGAAGATACCAATAAAGCGTCAGGAGAAAGCAAACTCCAACTAAAGAAATATGCAGGTGATTTTCTCTAGATGAGAGCATGCACTGTTACAGTCAAACACTGGGAAAAAGCAATTTGGCCTCCTTTGTGATAGTTCATTTCATCTCCAGAGAAGCTTATCTTCTCAAGCCAAGACTAATGGAGAAAGAATGTCTTTAGCCTAATAGGTCAAATGTAAACAGGTTTAAAATGAAACCATGTCCAATACAGCAGAAATGACTCTACCCACATGATTATTCACTCATCTTCCTCATCTGGAAGAGGAAGTCCAGACGTGTATCCCAAGTTTCCTTCCTTGAGTTTTGTTCATACCCAAAGCAATGACTGAGTACATGCAATCAGTTTGGTTGGCAGATAACACTCAGTGGTATCACTGTGACTGAAAAAAGTTCATAGTTGTGTGTTGCTTGGAGAGCCTTAGGTAGCAAGATCGTCCTTCTTGGGAACTGAAGGATGAGTCTACTATTAGTACTCTTTCCACCCCTATTCCTGCTGCTTCTTTACTATTTGATTCTTCTCTACAATTCTGCAGCTTTACCAAGGGTTAGGTAAAAGCTGTCTTGCCTGAAGGTACACCAGATTTATGTTTAGATGTTGTTTCTTCCCCCAGATCTCCTTTAGTCTCACTCTTTTTTCTTCCCCCCCCCCTGCATAAATATGCAACAGTAGCACATAGTTAGGGTAGGAGCTAGAACAGAACTTCTGGAATAAAACCTAGAAAATCTCCATTCCACACACCACCATCCACCACCCCCCACCCAAAAAAACAAAACAAAAAAACCCAACAACAACAAAAAAACCCCACAAAACCCCACAAACAAACAACAAACCCATAAGAAAGATCCCCACACCAAAACCAAACCACAACAACAACAACAAAAACACAGAAAAACCCCAACCGACTGAAAAATACCCAACCAAAACCAAAAACCTAAAGTGGACAACCCCCCCCCTCCCAAACAAAAACCTTCTCCACACACCCCACCCCAAAAATTATCCAGATAGTTACTGCAATGAATACTGAATCAGAATCAAAGTGCATAAAGCTCTTGGTGCCAGGAACTCTTTGCTAAAACTACAGACTGAATCCAAATGAGCACAGAAGTCAATAATTATAACAGATATTTCACAACAAAACTGACGTATCCGAATGACAGCAAAGATGAGCTAGTTTTTGGATTAAATTTTAGCAATTTTGTAGAGCTTGATACACAACTACTTGGATCATGCTATTGGTACCAGAGGTTCAAAGCCTGCAAATTTCATGGCCACTGAGCTCATTGCACAGCACAAGCAATGAAGTGCCAAATCCCTTCTGAGAAGTAATGAAGGATGTCAGATTTCTCCTGAATAGTCTCTGTACACTCAGTGTATTGCTGGATAAGACCTTCTTCTATTCCCCCTTCATTAACAAAATGGTATCACTTTACATCTCAGCAAATCTGCAAGCTTCAGCTTGCTTAGCTACAAGAATGCAAGCTGTATGCAAATGGCCTAATTACTTTCCTCTATCCATTAAATCTAACTTAAACTGAATCAGGACCGATCAATTATAACTTATTTTAGTGTTCTCAGAGGTATTCTGTTTCTAATCAAAATTTTACATCAGAGCTATCCTTCCATAACACAAATACGCAAGTGTAACAGATTTTTTTTTTTCCCCTCTCAAGTTCAAAAAGTTAAAAGTTTCCTAGGAACTCTCTCAACCATCCATTGAATCTGAAAAATTCCATTTGATTAGCATGACAAAAAAATACCAGAAGATGTTATGTAGCTGATATTTCTATTACTATGTCACTGAATATGCCTTTTGGTACACCTCAAACACACTTCTGAGGTAGTCAGTACTACACAAGTATTGGAAATAGTGAGGGAAAGCTGGGCAGCAAGGATTTAACTTCTGCTGCTAAGAAAACAACAGCAGAGACAAGCATGCTCCTCTGACAGACAGTCCAACAGCACAAATTGAGGCTAACCCACCTTACTTGGCATGGCCAGAAGATTTTGGTGCTATTTTGTCATTACTCTTCCTTTAACAAGTTGTAGGCAGCAGTAAGATCTCCGCAAGACTGTCTGTCCTGCAAGCAAAACATGCCCTGTTCCCACAGCCTTTGCTTAGAGGTACGTGGTCCAGCCCTTGACCATCTTTGATGGTGCTTCACTTGACTGACACCATTATGCCAATCTCTTTCCTGGACTGGGAAGCTGAAACCAAACCCCATATAGCAGGTGTGGCTTCACAGTTGCCAAATGAGGAGAAAGAACTACTTCCCTCCATTTGTTGTCCACACTTTTGCTAATACAGCCCACGATGCTGTTGAGTTTCTTCAGTGCAAGGACATACTGTTGCCTCATCTTCAATTTGGTGTCTACCAAGATCCCTCCAGCATTTTTCCGCAAAGATGTTTTTTAGTCAATTGGCCTCTAGCCTGTACTGATGCATGAGGTTATTCCTTCCCAGGTGCAGAACTCAGCATTTGTCTTTGCTGAATATTGTGTGGTCCTGCTCAGACCATTCCTCCAGCCAGTTGAAGTTCCCTTGTCCATAAACTTGCTGAGAACACACTCTATATCATCATCTAGGTTATTAATTTGGATATTAACCAGTGTTGGCCCCAGTACCAGTCCCCAAGGCATACCACCAGTAACTGGCTGCTAGTTGAACTTAGTGCAGCTGGTCGCCTGCTGATTCGTATTTTAACTGATAATCTTGCTTCTGAAACTCATTTTATAGTGTGAAAAAGAATAGTTCAAAAAAGGAAAGAGAGAAGAGAGTTAATTAAAAACCTTCTTTATGAAAACACCTCCCAGTATCAATCCTAGCAGAGGCTTTTTTCCTTGAACCACAAGTCCACATGGCACAAGTTCAGGACTTTGCATTAGCTGAGGTTCATCGGGAAGCACCACATACTCCTGGTGATGCCACAGCTCAGGGAATGATTTACACTGAGAGCTGCTTCGAGTTGCTTTGTCAGAAGTGCAAGCTCTAGGACAGTCAGTCAAGATGACCACAGAATGATGGACAGTTTCACAGTCTTCCCCCAAAATCAGTGCAGTGGAGTATATGCGACAGGAACATTGGCTGTCCAGGCCCACGATAGAAATTTGCTTTTTCTCCACAAGCAGGATGCTGCCTATGCCAAACTTCTGCTCTCAATTCCAAACTAACGTGCTCCCCCTCGGTTAAATTTGCCATTGAACATTGCTTGGGAGACCTGTATTTGATGTCAAGTATGAGAGATTCTTGCTGAGAAGAAACTAATTTAATAATGCTTACATTTTTAATCTTCAGAAATTGAAAGACCATGCCTGCAGGGGGTAGGGGGAGTTTATGAATTACCTGGTTAGAATGCAAAGCCATTGCACTTCAGCATTAAATTAAATTTTCTAATCCAGCCCTTCATATACTTATCCTGCTTGAGATTTTCTTGATGGGATGAAAAGCTATTAACTTTGATTATTACCCGTGGTGGAAGACACTTCCACCATGTACAGACATTAGTCTGAGAACCTGTGCCATTAACAAACACTGCTTCAAACTGCAAAGCAAGACTTTAGAGGTCTGTGCCTCCAAGGGAGGAGTGTGCGAAAGGAGCTTTGTGGTTCTTCAGGCTATGAAACAGCAGAAGAAAGCTGCAAGGAAGACAGCCTTCCCTGGAGAGTCAGTCGCCTTTGAGCAGTCAGTGACCACTCTTCTCACCTGTGAAATGGGTACAGGCATATACACAGCTTGTGGCAGCACTGAAACAGATCCTGGCTAAGCTTTATCATACACTGCAGCACCTCCTGGACACCACAGAGTGTGGTGACTCAGCTCCGCTGCAGCTGCACTTCTGCAGTCCTGCTGAAAGCCCACTGAATGTCAAACACCCATAATATGCTGCTGCTGGGGCATTTAGTGATGTCTGTTTTCCTGCAAGGTGCTTTTTCTGCCCGGGATACTGAGTAGTTACAGCAAACTGTTTAGTTAACAGAATATTCTTCTGCTTCACACAGTAGGATAACAATGTGTCTCTTCAAAGATGTTTTCCTAAAAACTGGGATTTGCCTTATTCAAGGAAAGATTGGATTTGGGTGTATGCCCCCCATGTCTCAAATACCCTTAGTAACTGAACTTCTGACCATTTCAAAAACAGATGGTTCTTCTCATTCCCCACACATATACATTCCTATTAAAAGGGCTTGATTTCAACAAGTCAGCATTTAAAAAAAACCCCAAAAACAAACAAACAACCAAAAAAAACCCCAAAACAAACAAACAAAAACACAAAAAAACCCCATACAAAAATAAAACAACCAAAAAACCTCAAACAAACAACAAAAAAACAACCACAAAAAAAATTCTCTTATCAGACACATTCTCAGTATCCATAGCCAGAACATTGCCCTTGACATTCATCTCTGAAAATATTAGGCTACTTAAGTGCTTTGTCTTCCTTTATTAAATTTCAAATGATTAAAGGGACTGGAGAAACAGAAGCCTGGTCCAGCAACACACGGACATGCTCTCTCTGAACAGAGATGCTCGGCTTTATCTGCAGCCATGACTTTGAGTTAAGCTCTTGGATCAAGTGCTACCATAACTTTGCATCCAAATCTTGTAATGTTAAGCCCGTCCAGAAGGCAAGAGGTGTTTCAGTGTGAACCATCTGCTCTCTTCCATTTCTGGTTCCACAATATATTGCTGACAATTCTTACTAATGAATTTTGATAGCACAGGCAGTTAACTATATACAACGTGTGTGCATGTACTTTTTATTCTAAATATACATGTATGTATGTATACACAAGTTTAAAAAAGCCTAGAAAAATCAGGAAGAAGGGAAATTAAAACACACAATGTTTTTAAACAGCATGAATTAAGCAATGTGAAACTGCATTATACCAAAGACACTTAATTCATTAGCTTTGTCAGTCTGTGCCATGGCATATGTGGAGAGGGCAACAGAAACACTGTTTGCAAGCAGTTTAGCTCACAGCCTGCTATGAACAGATAATCTGTGACAATCACCTGACTTCCTCAAAAGTACAGATTGACGGAGAGGTTTTCTTGCTCAGAACTTAGGGAAAAAAAAAGAATATAAAAGTTGAAACTAATAATAATAAAAAATAACAACAACAAAACAAAACACACCTTTGCAGCACTATAAGAAGACCTGGGCTGAGTGTAAACACCAGCCAAAAGCAGTTCCCAGAGAACTCCAGTTTTAAGAAGACATTCCGAATTAGGAGCAGATGTATTACAGACTTTGTGAATCCTGAGAGAAGGCCGAGCAATCCCTGCAGACCTCAGCAGCAGTGCCCAAAATGCTGGGAAAGGAGCATGAAAGGGTTAGTTTTCGATATTGCCCTACTTTCTCTTCTCACCGGTTGCTGTCTTAAAGGCAAACATTCCCACACTCACCTACCACTACATAAAGTTCACATCCTTCACCACAGACACATTTTACTTTTCTATTTATTTCCATCCTTCTTGCTGGCGGCTGCCACTTATAAGAAATCAATAAACTCATTTACTGTACACTTAGAGCTAATAGAAGTTATCAAACCCTCTGTACAGCTCGGAAAGAGATATGCCCATATTTCTGCACGTACAGGAAAATACTGGAGCTGCAGTAAGTCTTCCAACTGCTTCTGTGGCCTCAACTGTCACTTTTATGACCTGGGAGATTGAAGTACAAGGCTTCTATAGTAAGTTATGCTAGCAGTATGACTTGCTGCCATTCAGCAGAAGAATCCTTTTCCTCCCTCTCTCACCTACCAATTTCTAATTAAAGAGAGATTAATCTGTCTCCTGCTTTGCTTAAAATATGCATTTAACATACAACAGTCACATGAACATTGTTAACTGACTTAATAAATACACCAATATCTCCTTCCCTCATCTACTAGGATCCTTAATGCCTTCTGCAAGCAAGCAACACCTCCTGTGACTCCCCATGACTTCCACAGCAATTCAAAACAGGCTTGAGCCTTTTCAAGAGCTTAATAAGTGTGCATATATAATGGCATTAGTGAGGAATGTTCTTTCAATGGAGCAAAGTTATCTGAAAACTGCTCAGTGCTGTTAATGAATGCTTTCTTGCTGCTCAGGGTCATCTCGTATCCATTTCTATTCATTCACACAATAAGGTAAGTACCTGCAGCAGTACCGAATGCTAAGGGAGACAACATGTTGTCTCCAGCCATGAGAGGTGGTGTAAAGACCCTGTGATGGTCTAAGAAAGTAAAGGGCACATCCAGCACTACTAGCAGAAAGATGTCACGGTGGTAAACTACACATAGCTTTTCTACATACTGGTGCAAATTACAGCCATATCAAATACACGCTTCTATTGCTATCTAAGAACAAATAGTCATGAAATAAAGTAGATGACTAAACTACGTGCATATTCAGGGTGACTCCACTTCAGGGAATGCACCACTGGAACAGAGCACCACACCTACGCAGTTAGGACATGTGGCAAGTTAGGGGTCAGGGTGTTTTGTTTTGTGGTTTTTTGTTTTGTGTTTTGGTTGGTTTTGTTGCTGGTGGGTTTTTTTGTTGTTGTTGTTGTTGTTTTGTTTTGGGGTTTTTTTGAGAAATGATTGACAGAAGCTGCAGAAGAGAAGTGGGATCCCATAACAGACATTTGGGAAGAATTAGAGGGAAAGAACAATAGCTCAAGAGAACAGAAGAACCATTTTGTCTGATGTAAGCTTGCATTAAATTACAAAACAATGCCCCAGAAGGATTTGTTAATATGGCAAGTCTCTCCTGACTGATGAAAGGTAAGGCTCAGATTAGCAGTGCTTTACAATCTGAGTACCCGTTTCTGCTATTCAGGTTAAAGATGTAGATCTTGGTTGTTGGAAGCCTGCTCACTTGCAGGGCAGGTAGGGTCTCTCTCTGCAACACCAGTGAGACTGCAGTAGTCCTTGGTGTGCTGTAAATTCAGTAAAAAATTTTCAAATCTTTTCAGAGGACTAACTCTTTCTAAAAGTCACAAATTATCTGCAGCAGTTTCAGCTTCCCAAACAAAAAAAAATTACTCACTAACTAGATAAATCAAGATATACCTTATTAAGATCATACATTTTTTCAGAAGAGCTCCTAACTTGTTCTGATCCCACTAAAACAAGCAATAAAAACTATTCCTTTGCTGAAAGTCTCCTTTGTCCTGTAAGCCATCCCTCCCTCCCTCCCTAGGTATTCATGTTATTTCATGGCACATCTTAGTGCAGTAGATGAAATTCTCTGGGCCAGAGCCTGTGTTACCTTCTTAGCTAAGACACAATGAGGTGAGATGGGGAGAAATAAATGGGAATGTGATAATGATGCTTTAAGATTATAAAATGGTGGAAGGTGCTTCAACAGACACATGGGAAAACTGGCAAAGAATTTGTAGGAGGATGTTGCTTTACACAACATATTGCGATACTCAAGATTGAAAAGGTGAACATTGACAGTCTGGGTAGGCAATTGATGAGAAATGGGCAACATTACTTAGCTGGATTAGAATGATGTGATTTTGTGTATCAAAACCAAAGACAAAATCCTTGCTTGAGCACAGCTACGCAGCTAAGTAAGTTCCATGCAGAGCCCCATCCTAAGTTTCCATCAACTGTCAAGAAAAGGGATTAATACAACTTCAGAGCAGTGTCTAAGAAACTGGTTTTAGCTAAATCGCTTTCCATGATCTTCAACATATAGTTACTGAAAATCAGATTGGTTTGCTTCCTTCCTATAACACAGATTTCTGATTACATATGTCTTCCCTTCTCTTCCAGAGCAGAACTAATGCAAGATTTTTCTACCATCTAAGGACAAAGATAATTATAGGATTTCAGTTTTAAGACTTGTAAATTTTCAGTGCTGTTGCATGTCTTGAAAGACTCAACCAACCTTAGAAAAAGAAAAAAAAAAAAGGAAAAAGAAAAAAATGCTGTCAGCATTTTACAGAAGCACTGCTATTATAGGCCACTAATGGCTCTTAAAACCTTTCAAAAAAGGCAGGGATGTTGAGTAAACATTTTAAAATAACAAATCTGGCCCCAAAATAAAAACAACTTGATTGTACTTGATTAAAACTAAACAAATGAAGAGATTTTAGTGTCTGTTATCTGCACACAAAAGGCCAGGGAAAACTGAGATAGGAAGAGAATATGACAGGATGAAAAAAAAATAAAAATTCATAAACTAAAGAGCTCCTATCCTAAACAAATGCAGAGATTTCAATGTCTGTTATCTGCACACAAAAGACCAGGGAAAACTGCGCTAGGGAGGGAATATGACAGAATGAAAAAAACCATAAACCAAAAAACTCCTATCCTAATCTGTCCCTCAATGAAGAGTGCTTTAAGGCAGAATTGTGTGTATGTGAATTCTGGCTACACCTACTGCTGTGTGCTGCAGCATACAGACATTTGGGGATCTGCCATTACAAATAAAATGAGCAGTTTGCCAACAACATACCAAACATTAGTGGTTTCTAATATAGGTTTTGCTCATGATAGCATTGCCAAATGACAGCAGGGTTTTTGTCCAGCTGCTTGCTTCATTTTCTAACTGTGGAACAACAGCCTGCCTGGCTATTAAAAACTATATACTGATAAATAGGTTTGTTATGTGCATACAGAAAAACCAAAAGGTCTCTGTCATTAGTATTCAAGTCCAGAGCTTTTAATCACACAATCATTTGTCAAAACAGTTACTGTGTGTGTGAACAGTAGAGAGAAAATGCTATGGTTTCTCACAACATAATACTAACCAACTAAAATCTGGAGATTTCCACAGCAGTACTCAAAGCATGTAAAAAATGAAGTTTTAAATCTAGTAGTTCTTAAAGTTCATTGGTTTGCTTTGATTAGCATTTTACAAGCCATGAGCTCTTAGTTTAAGCATGATCTTTTTGTTTCCTTGTGGTCAACCTTTACTGGATTGGTTAAAAATAAGCAAAGGCAATGAAAGGTAAAAATGGCTCAAGTTACTGTTAGCTTTAGAACAAAAAAAATACCACCCTGTACCTGTCCATGACTGTATCAAAGTTCAATGGAAAGCAGATGAAGTTTTCCATTAAGACAGACACACCCCAGAAAGACAGGTGCCTTCTTTAGTCAGCTAAACCATGTTAAAAACCTACTTGTCTTTTAGGGGCAGAAGAGCAGATCAGCATCTGTGTGCAGTCTGTTCAGTCACAAGCTGTAAGCGGTCTCCCGAAAACCACTATTAAAAGGAAACTAAAAGTCAGTTCAGCACCACTACAGAAAAAGCTCATTAGTCCATATCCAAACTGAAACAGCTAGGCAGGATAAAATATTAGCATCTTGCCTTTTCAAGTTCTAACAGAGTTGGAAATACAATTTCTTTTGCCATAAACCAGTGTAAGATGATCAAGGAACCATTCCTTTCAACTACACTCCTCAGACTAATCAGTTGTCAAAAACCACAAAACCCAAACCAAAAAGCCCAACAACAAGGCCCCTCCCATGAAACTCAACTGTAGGAGATACACTTTCAGAAGTATTAGAAAGTCTTTGCTTGTGTTCTAAAAACTTTTTCTTTTCTCCAAACAAGAACGCAACTGCCTTTTACACCTGTCTGTCAGTAGGTGAGCTAACCTCTGCTGATGCACCAAACTTTGCTATCCTTGAAATGAAACAACAGTGGCTGAATCAGCTTTACTGCTTCAAAAATTGAAAGTTAAAAGAAAAAAAATCTTGGGAACTTGAAAACAAGTAACAGGGAAGGCAGTGACTGTTAGTGCACAGTTGCTTTCACTGCTCTAAGACCAAGTTGATGGGTTTTTTTTCAGACTGTGTCCAGTGGGCCATTCTCTTCTTCTCTGTACATCTCTTCCAGACATCTAGGTATCTCAGGAAAATGACAGTGCTTGTCTGCACTGGAGTAAAGCTTCACAGTCACTTCCCACTCTTTCATCAAAACAGCAGCCACTTAGGTACTGCTGCTGAGGGACCTGCTGCCGTGTGCCTTCCTTTTCTACCAACCAACTCAGGAGGACATACACACACTGCATGACCAGCCTTATGTTCCCCTGCATGTTAATAATCAGCACACTCAAAGAAGCAAATAGAAAAGCTGCTTAAGCAGCAGTGAGACAAGGCCCAAACCTCTTTACATTTTTCTTCATGAAAATTATTAGTACAGAAAACCACCACAGTTATTTTTCAAAACTCAACAGGTAACATTAATGCAGTGCTTCCTATCATGATACAACTCTAATGACAAGTCAAAAGCACTTGCTTCCACATCACAGCAGTGGGAGTTGGATGCTATGTCAAATTAAGTGCATCACCTAAACTGACGTGGTGTTCGAATGACGACAGCAGTGTGCAAGGAAGTGCAGAAACATGGTAAGATGATCAGTCCTGCCTGAAACACTCCGCTAGTCTAAACCAAGTCCCGACAACTTAATTTAGAAAAATATGGATGATCTCATCCTGATCTTTCAATATGCTGTATTAAGTCTTCTGCTTTGTCCAGTCAAGCTGTGTCATACAAAGCAAAGGAAAAAATGAAACAGAATATTCAGGTAAGGCAGTATGGAGAGATGAGAGTCTAAAACCACTCTTCTCTGAAACCTAGGAAGAACTTCATTACCTAAATTGATATGAGGGGAAAGAGAGACAAAAGATGTTGGAAGAAATGGAACACTGGAAAAAACTGCTGTGAAATATTTCAAATTTTTAGTGCAAAAAGGTATTTAAAATAACATTACTTTATTTCAAGGCATAGCAGTGATCAGTTGCAGCTCCTGTAAACCAGTGTTCCAAAAGGCACTCTGTAGGTACTGCTTAAACAGCTTTCTCCCTTTGCACTGGCAGGAACTGTAATCCTGATCAAAGTGTGATGGTAAAACTTTTGTCACATACAATATGCCAAGCTACTGATGGTTTTAATAAAGTGCTTCTACTGAAGTATTATCACCAGCATCAGTATGTATAATGAGGCATACCCATTTTCCAGGTTTTCCTCTAGAAATTCAAATCTATTTATTATTGTGCAATTATAGTGTTAGCTCCATTTAAGTAACATTTCTGAGCTTTATGGATATAATGTTCATTTATCTAGCATCAAAATTAATATTTTCTATTTTTCTGTTAGAAAAATCAACATGGAGAAAAAATTAACATGTTTCTAGCTTACTTGGCAATGCAACACCATTTGCAATATTCAAGTATGTTTGATAGCATGTACAGGAAAACCAAAGTCATCCTTATTTCCTAAACCTATCGAGAAATATTTTCTGATAATTAAATATTCATAATTTTTCTGAGTCTAGAGGTAAGAAATCACTGATTGCAGACTTCCCATAAGGTTTTTATTGCTCCCCATGAAGCAGTATTTTTCTTATGCTTTTAATATTGTACATTGTTAGGAACAAGTCACCTCTTACCATGTTGCAAGCCATTCAATAAAGTTTAGTTTGTGCCAGAAGACAGACTGTTAGCAGCTGTTAAATGTAGACACTCCTGAAGATCCTGTTACCTGTTGGGCAGTTGATTAAAGCCACAAGTGATCTCATCTAGAGAAGTGTCTACATGCAAACAAACAAGTCTTTGTAAAAGAAATAATGTAATAATTATTTCATTATTTATATCCTACTTTCTATATGTGGATGTGTATTTATCAATATTAACAGTAACATAGGTTTACACTCTGCTAATACAAGCACTGGGTCAACACCAGACAATGCTACTGACATCCTAATAAGAGATAGTAAGAATCCAAACTAGCAATGTCAGGCCAGTTATAGAAGGGTAGTTTCTATATCTGCTTCCTCCAACACGTGGACCATTAGTGAAGTTGCAGTCTCACCACCCAATGGTGACCCTAGAAGTTACCATACCACAAATTACATTTCTCCACATGTAGCACTGCTCAAGCCTGCCACATAGTCCCTTTGAACTGAGATAGGGGTGAGGAAGAGTATGTCAAGTCAGAGATTAAATTAAAAAAAAAAAAAAAAAAAAAAAATTAAAAAGGGGTCCAGCCACTCTTTTCAGAATTATTCTAAAAACTGAACTGTAATACAGCCTGAAACCCCCCAGTTTCCAGTGCTAGACAACTCATACCAAATCAGTCAGAAACCTACCCTACCTGATTTTGCAGCTGTTATTAAGTATCTTCTCCAGCCATCAGTAAAACACGATGAGAAGAAAACACAAACTGGAGAAGTCATTTCCAGCAGATAAACTCCTTGCTAGTTCTCTCCTGCCTGTTGCTTAGCCAGCCCTCTATCTGGAGGAAAGACCTTTGTGATTTTTTTCCTGCTTTATTATTAGGCTGGAAACAATAGCCTTTTTGTTCTATGGCAAGAACACAGGAGCCGAAGCTCCATGCACAATTGTGTGATCATCGTGTGGCCCTGTGTCCCAACCTTTCCGAAACGTGGCAGGCACAAAGCTATCCAGCTGACTAGCGAGAAGATAAAGGACTGTCCAAGGGAAACAATGAACAAAATTGTCACTTCCAACAATGCAGAAGGCCACTTCAGCATTCCCACAATCTCTTGCCAATTTTTCTTTCCTTGTGCAATTTCCTCCATCAAATAACTGCTGTCAGTTTTGACTGCCTAAATGATTAATTAGTCTGACCATAAATATTCTTACGAGAAATGAGAACACTAACCTAGAGCTGGAATATTTATTTGTAATAATAATAATCATAACTTTATGTCCTTGAACATGAAGGAGGGTTTGAGACACTGAGCAGTTTACGCTCTAAGCTCCAAAATCCAAATACCGCCTTGCTTGGCATCTCCAAGGTAGGTCCAGCCCACGGGGGCCAAGCTCCAGATAATGTAGTCCCTGTGGAGGACACCCATATAACAAAGCTACTTTATAAGCTGGGCAGAAGTATCATTCCAGAAATGGAGAGACTTTTCTAGAAGGCTACAATAGAGCTAGAGCCTTCTGGGTGTGCAGCAGCAACGATTGCTGTGCAATTCAGCTGGTTTACAGCTGTGTCTGTTCTCTGCCGCATCAAAGGATTTTGGTTAGCTGCTTCACTCAACCACACCAGAAGATACAATGATATTATGCTGTGCTTGTGTTTTGTGTTTTCAATGGGTCAGAGTCCCACAAGCAAGTAGCAGGATTTTGCAGTGTTCATTCATAAGAGCAAATTGTCCCATTTTGAAATAAAAAAAAAAAGAAAAGAAAAAAAAAAGGGAGAACAGATGATGCCCACCTTAGACAACTTTCTTCTACTGCCTCTATGCTGCAACTAATTGACCTAATGTAGCAGCAGGGCCACAAAGTGGCTCCTTCACTTTGCAGAAGTAAACTACACACCAAGCTTAGTGATGAAACTCTTCACCACAATTACAAGCCTTTGCTGAAAAGTGCATCTGTTACTTCTAGGTGAAGGGATGACCTTTCTGGCATGGTCTGTTTTGCACATGGTGACCAAACATGCTAAACAGCATACATTTCATTCAGCAAGGCTGTACAGATTAAATGGCCAGTGAGAAACCCAAATATACTATAGAAACAAGAGGCTTGCTTCAACTCACACTGCTCTAACTTGACAGCTCACATGCTTGTGACCCAAAGTAGTTTCTGACTCACATGCTGAAGAAGTTTCATCCCAGATTTTTTATAGTTCTAAGACAGATAGCACTCAACCTCAGTCTGACTGTACTTCTTTGAACTCCAGATTGTCTTCATTGTATGTGGGCAGATGAGGTTAAGGTGGAGTGCCTCCCTTCCCCTTCAAAAACAAATAAAATTTAAAAAAGGAAGTGGAACATGCTAGTATTTTCTTCACATCTCACTTCTTTCCATTGCAGTATTCCTGCCCTGCAAGACACCGGAGGAACATTTACCTCTTATATTGTTGATTTTCAGCTATTAAATTATATCTCATAAAAAACATGCTACTGATCCTAGTACACAAAGCATGTCTCAAATTTATTTAAAGCAATTCTAACATACCTCTGTTTTTAAGGCAAAAATCTTCCTCCGAGCAATGAGGTAAAAATAAACAGTTCGTATTCAGGAGGAGCCCTCAATTTGCTTCAGAGCATGATAAAATTATGATTTTCATGCTAAGCATTTACTCAGTTGAGTAAATATAGACTTAACCTGCTTGGCAAGACTAACTGTAACAACAGTGGAAAATCCCCCAAATATTAAACATTGTAAAAAAAAATATATTTACATATCAATGTATTTTTAGTTATTACATAATACTGCATAATGTATTTACATGTCTTACAATAATATCTATAGTTATATATATTATATATCAGGATGATAATGTAAGAAATTGTAAAATACTATGATTTTCAAATTTAACATCAAGTTATTTTCTAGCCAACATGCAGATAAGGAAATGACAGCATTATGGTAGACATGAGCTATCACACCTTAGACATCAGCTTTAGGGTGCCAAGCTAAAGCGTGTTAAGACTACATGCAAAATGAGCAGTCCAGGGAGAATTTCAGGGGAATGGAGTGTCCAAAAGCAACACAACACTTGAAATAGTGTAAAGTTGTATTACAGGGAAATTATAAGCTAAAAATTATCTCTGTTGAAATATTGTAAAATAAAATAAAATTTAAATAAATAAATAAATAAATCTTTGATCTGTCAAAAAGCTCATAATCTGTCGAGGACTGAATATGTCCCAGATTTTTAGACAGCATGTTTCACATGAAGATATGTTTTGTTCAGCATCCCAAGACACCATGCTATCACATGCAAACCCATCCAAGATCTGGCAAATAAAGGCAAGAAGCGACAGGAGTTGCTACAAGGAAATCGACAACCAAAAGACAAGATCTTTACAGAAGCTGTGCCAATCATGAAGAAAACTATACGCAGCGGAGGTTTAACTGTGGATATTTTAGTTTCCCTCGGCTTCACCTTTCCCATATGAATTAAGAACTGCTTGGGCAACACTCTCACCTGTATTACATAGCACTTACCACAGTATGGGCCCCCGTACGTTTGCCACTTTCTGATCCTGGGACAGAATGTGCCAGGGTAAGAAGTGGGTGAGGGAAAGCATTGCCTTAGACAACTGAAGGCTAATCTGGCAGTGGTTACTTCCTTACATACTGCATTCCCTCACAGGACATTACTTACGAACTAGAACAATTGCTATAGGGATCTTATGTATCTCACCAGAAAATTAACTGAAAACACTGGAATATCCTTATTCTCAAATACTATTAAAGTGCCTTTAAGGAAAAGTGATGACTTTTGTATTGCAGCACTTGGTAAAAAAAAAAAAAAAGGGAACCGGAAAGCAAACAGCTCCTCTACAAATATTAGATGTGGTAGATGACCTAGGAAACATCTGTATCACTTCCTCTATCAGCCCACTCTGAATGAATTGGTATTGCAATTCAAATTTATATAGACTTTACTTTTCTGAAATTTGGTTACAAGTAAGTGCACCTGAATGCTTTATGCAAAATAAAAGCAATTATCATAAATTCAAAGGATTTATGACCAAATGCATGTTGGTTCTCAGCCTCTCCACTGTTTGATATCATAAAACTCATGACAGTCACTGAATGAAAGGCTTTTTACTGCAAGATCATCCTACTAAAAGTCCAGAGTGCACCAGTATGCTGGAAACACTCCTTCTAGGCCCCAAGACTCAGAAGCTGTCTCTTGCACTCAGATAACATTTTCTTGGTTCAGTTTTGTGCGATTATCATCTCACTTGAGTTTGGTTGTAATAGCTCCACAGTGAAGTCAATAAAATCCCCTTTCCTTAAAGTACAGTAGATGCTTCAGAAAGATTTGACCTTATGGGATGGTACATGACACACTGCTAAGATGAATTGTTCGTAATTTCCACACAAACAGCCCTGGTGAATCTTTGCTTAGCTTGTGGCAGAACAGCATGATGAATTTTGTGCAATTCTGTCAAGCAGTCATTACCTCCATATGGCACAACACATGGGAGCATTGTGAAAACAGACAAAAGGGAGGGATCATAAGGACAGAAGCTGTAGCTAGAGGAGAAAAAAAAAAAAGTTAAAAAAAATCATATTTGCTGACCAGAGCATTTTTTCCACTCACAAAGAGAAAGCACAAATGGATTATTTTGGGATAAAGTACTAATGGGACTGGCACAGGGAAATCTACAGAGGAATAAGCATACTAGCCATAACAACTTATATATCAACAACAGTTGAAGGCGAGAGGATGATTTCATTACCTAGGAAAAATAAGCTCATTGTCATTCACTCCTTGGCAATAAAACTAGAGTTATTAGTACCTTGCTCACATGCACACTGGTGGCAGTCAAGAAAGTTTAATAAAAAGACACACTTTTTCCTCAACCTGTCACTCTCTACTACATTTAAACTGTACTATACAAGCATAGCCTCATCCTCACCATCAAACTAACTATGCAGGTGGGCACAAGCTGGTGGAAACCTCTGCAGACACAGCTAAGCCGCAGCACGCCACAGGATCTGCAGCTCAAGGGTTCGAAACACAAACAGGGAAGAAAATACAGCTAAGTATATGTGTCAAAGAGGCACTGCAGGTGAAAAACTAAGAGAAAGCTTTGCACTGCTCTTCTAGAAATCATAGAATCATAGCATAGTTTGTATTGGAAGGGAGCTTTGAAGGTCATCTAGTCCAATTCCCCTGCAATAAGCAGGGACATCTCCAGCTGCATCAGGTTGTTCAGAGCCCTGTCCAACCTGACCTTGAATGTTTTCTGGGATGGGGTATCTACCACCTCTCTGGGCAATTTGTTCTAGTGTATCACCACTGCCATTGTAAAAAACCAAAGCAAAACAAAACAACTTATTCTTTATATCTAGTCTAAATCTGTCTTTATTTTAAAACCATCACCTGTGTCCTGTCTCAACAGGGCCCACTGAAACGTCTGTCCTCATCAGATATACATGTAGAGATTTGTGACAGGGAGGAGCAGAAGGCCACAAAATGAATCCAGAGTATAAGAATGCCAGTTTGCAGAGTCCCTCACCACACAGGTGTCAGACATCCATCTTTTAAGTCAGTATTTTAATGAAGTCTAAACACACCACACAACTGTATAAGCTGACAATGGAAGCTTCATTCTCCTTTGTACAAGGATTGTTAAGTCAGTTTAGCTGCTGCCTGCTAAAGTAAAGAATTCCTAGACATTTGATGACTTCCTAAATCCTACAGTGTACTCAAATGTCAACAAGTCAAGAAAATTGGGAAGGCTTCCCAATGTCACTAAAACTTCATATTCTACACTCACATGAAGGGTGACAAAAAGTTTTACTAAAAACCCAAAAGCTGAAGGCTAAGAAAGGGAACAGATGAAATAACTGGAATATACTAAACACGTGATCTTTCACTTCAGGTTTTTCTCCCCATCTGACTACCCCTGGGTTACAAACAGTAGTTGTTTTATTAGTCTATGACTGCTGGAGATGTGCTGCAAAGTATTTGTAGTGCTTGTGATGTTAGCCTGTGCTGATACCAGGGGATATGCAGTCATCCTAAAGTAGCATAAAGTAATTCCGACAACTCATGACATACATTTAATTGTACTATCAAATTGCAAGGGTTTCTCCCAGGCTCATCATCCTGAAATTTAGTGGTCTGACTGCTCTACACTGGATCCCTCAGCACACCAGCTGTAGCACTTACCACTGCAGGCTAATAGACAAAGCAATAGAAGAGAGTTGGCAGGCAAAAACAAAAATGTGATTTTATGGGCTAGCATATACCCACAAAAACAGTGGTGGAACACAAGCCCAATCAATATAGGACCGTGGGGACCCCTGTTTATGTAACATGAAGCCAGAACACATTAAACTCTCAAGTTCTTTCCAGTGTTAGAGGTTTGCAGCATGCGTTGTACAGACCTTGGAACAGTATCTGGTTTACTTTGCCAGCAAAAACATTACAGATGGAACTGTCAAATCTTCTTGTTTAGTGGCGCCTGCTCTTCTAACACGTGACTTTTTTAAATAACAACCGTCACTCATTGGATAAACTCAATGTCTTTTCCAGCACCTGCAAAAAATGTTTTGAGGACAAAGAATGGACTTCAAGAACTAACAAAACTTCCCTTCAAAAAGCCATTCTAGGCCATTTTAAACTTCTTGCTTTTCACTATTACAATTCTGGTTTATTGTTGGTGTGTAGGACTATATCTGCCAATTATGACACATTTCACTGTTTCTTAATTTTTCCACAGTAAGCAAACTGGGTGCATGGCTAGATAAGATCATCCTAGAGATAAATTAGGTGTGTACATGGTGTAAAAACGCCTGCCACAAGCTTAAGACTCCTGTCCTGTAAGTCTCATTCATAATTTATTTCTTCATACCACTCAGGATTCAGAGAAGGCTTAAGGGTATTCTCAGTCACATCAATGGGAATAGAGGAAAACCAGCACAAGGTGCATTCAAAAGGCAGCCTTAGAAGCGGGACATCATGAAATTTCACTGGGATCAAATCCTAAAACCAGATGCTGAAAACAAGTTGAAAGTTAGAACTCAGTCTGTCTCCTGCTGCTTTCCTCACTTGTCCTTAGAAGTGAGGACTGAAAAAATCGTTACTACAGGGTATTGCATAAAGCAGATTTTTTTTGTTTAAATACAATGTTAGTACCAAAAAAACCCAAACAAAAACCAATTAAAAAAAAAAATTCAAAGACATTTCTTAAAGAATGCTAGTATTTCATAAGGACGAACCCATAAACGACTGTTGCAGCCACATAAGCAGAGAAAGAGTTAATAAATATAGCACAATAAAGTTCGGGGGGGGGGCCTCCCAGAATTTTATGGGAAGTTTTCAGAAAATAACTGCCATCAAATAAAATAATCTAACAATTAATTTTAGGCTATAAACTTTCCGTTATGAAAACATCTGTAATAAATAGTGTTAAAAAAAAAAAAGGGGAAGAAAAAAACAGCAGAGCTGCACTTAATCAGAATACCAGGAAGGGAAAAAGCAAACTTGGAAGACTGGCACAACCCTTGCTGATAAAAAGGAAGGAGCAGGAAGCAGGCAGCTCATGCGATATGACTTAAGCCATACGTATGCAAAGACTTAAAGACCTAGAAGCTCAAAAAATGAGTACTTGCTGTCAAGAAGTTACATCACACAAAGAGAACATTACCCATTATAGAAAGGTTTAGTCATAACAGGTACTTTGCTTTTTATTACTCAATTGGTTGTTTCTGTGTAAAATGTGGTTTTGCAAATTTTGGTTGGCTGAACTGCAAGAAAATATTTCACGGTTCCTGCTTCGCTACAGGTGTGGCAGCAAGACCGGAAACTGCATTTTTCTTGTACATTTCAAAGTACTTAAAGAGCACCACAAAAAAGTTGAGTATAACAAGGCAACTTTAAAAAGCTTTTCTAATTCCAAACTACATCAACTGTCCACACTAAACGTACAGATATTAAAAAGAAACTTTTTGAAAGGTGAAGTTACCTACTCAGGGTGACAGCACTTCAGTCTCTCCACGTCTAGTCTAGACTTTGTCACATTAAGAAAATCATAACCATTTGCCAAAAACACCAGTGGCATTAGCTACGGTCATTACTGGAAGCAACTAAACCAAACTTTATACCATCAACTTCTCTGAAAATAGGTAGCATTTAGCAAAGTACACCTGAAATTTACTCAACAAACAGAGTTTAATACATACATTCTAACTCTTGCATTGAAAGAAAACTATAGCAACATGTTTCTGTAATAGAGATAAACATTTAATAGGAAACAACTGTTGACAGGGGTCCATTAGATGTTTACATCTAATTAACTACACACACTAGTCAACACTTCACTCAAATGCTCAATACTGATCAATGCTGCCAGCTAATAAGGGCCTATATGCATACATATCCACATTTATATAAACATGTGGTGTTAAACATGATACTGTAAGTCTCCTTTAAAAGAAGATTTTAAGTTTGTCAGTTCACTCCATGTTTCTTGCAGATGTTTTTGAATAAGTAATTTTTTCCTTTTTTTTCTTTCTTTTTTTTTTTGGGGGGGAGGGGGGTTGAGTGGGTGGTGTTTGCTTCATTTAGGACTGTTTATTCTACCATGTTCTGTGGAAAATTTGCATGACAACCTAAACAGAAAAAGACTGATCTCCTGTATTTTCTACAGCAAAGAGGCAGCAACACCTTAATGACAGACCACCTATTGCTCATCCCAATTGAATGTTTTCTAGCCTAATCTTCATTCAGCAACACAAAGTATCTGCTTTCTTGAAATACTACGTTGTATAAACTTGTAGAGCATCCTTGCTTCCCCTGAGGTTAAATTCAATGTGTACCTGGTTGGCAAAAAGGTAGTCACAGGAAATTCCTATAAGATTTCTGTTTCAATTAACTGCTTTTCAAATGTTAAACTATATTGCCTTCAATTTCCAGAATGTCAGTGTCTGGAAAGTTTTAGTAACCCACAAAGTATTTCCTGAAGGCCCAAATCACTGCAGCTTTATCAGTTACGTGATACCTGTCAGATATAAAACATTCATGAACACAGCAGTTTGACAGTGTGGTTAAATGAGTAATGGACAACATAGCTAAGGCAGAACTGCAGAAGTTCCTCTGCTAAGTCCTAAGGTCCTAAGTATTCCTCACAATGCCACAGGAAGGTGATGCTCTTGGAAAACCTAATACCCGTCTTGCTGTAAGGACACAAACACACAGTCACCTTTCCACTGAGGTTTCTATATTATTCTCCCTACTCTGTATTAACCCAGGAACAATCCAGATTCCCCACCAGCTGAACAAAACAAATTGCAAATTAATTCTTTAACATGTACTAACCCAACAACAGTGTTAAAGAAGCACCCTAAAACTACTGTCTCCTTTCCCAAGGCTTTTCTCTCTCATAAGCCTCAGAATTCCCTGAGTATGTCAGAAAGTTTTTAAGGTTTTAAAAATATTGTCCAAATTGCATCATTCTCATGAAGGGTCAGAGGTAGGATGAGGGAAGCATCTAAGAACCTTCATTGTGGTTGACACACTCCAACATACAGCTCATGAAACTCTTGCTCTCTTCCTTATGCAACTAAGGGTGCTTGTCATTAACTGTCTTCAACCTGCAAGCCTCAAGTGCAAGCCCTCTATCACTGAGCAGGTACCCAGAGAGCACGGAGGGAATGCAAACCAGCCCCTTGCAACCTGACTATACAATGCTTTGTTAAAGGTTACCAGGAAGACTTATGAAATCATCCAGGAGCATCTACACTGCCTATTTGGGTTGGGATCCCCATGTGTCAGGTACTCCCCAGTCCATTTCCTCAGAAATGGTAATGTATCAATCAATGCAAACTTGTGACAATCAAGCTGTACACAACTTGTTAGACACAACCAGAAAAGGAAGGAAAGCCACTAGACAACACCAATCTAATTGTTCAGCTGCACAAAGGGCAGCAGAGGCAGAGCAAATGGGAATATACCTGGAGCTGCTGCTGCTGCTTCCAGAGAAGGCTGGAAGTCTGCCAGTCAAGAGGCTTCCTGTGTCCACCCTGGTTATCTTGCTGAAGATCTGAGAAGGAACCAACTATGAATATTAGCTCACTTCTGCAATTGCCTTCCTTAAAGAAGGCCAGACTTCTAACATATTCCTGTGTCTAAGCATGTGATGAAGAAGGGGTTTGAGGATGGGCTTTATGTGGATTTTTTTGTTTGTTTTGGGGTCATTTTTTTGAGGGGGGGGGGAGCGGAAATTCTGTTTGTTTTGAATTTGTTCAGTCAATTTTTGTTGTTGCTGTTGTGAGTCTTGGAAGGCAGACCTAGAGTTGGGAAGGAAAGCAAGTAGCTTCCTGGTCAGTCTAGGTGATATTTAGTAAAGACAATACTTAAAAGCTTCCATCACTGTATGAGAAAATGGAAATTAAAGTGATGTGTGCAAACTGATCATGTTAAAATACAGATTTCTACATGTATGAGCAGAGACTGACTTCTCATGACAGATTTAAATTTTCATCTTCCTTCCTGTGTGAAAGGCAGTAGCTAAGTTGCATTTTTAAATTCAGAGATGATTCTTGGGGTAGGGATATATATTTTTTATATTCAAACAATAGATTTTGCATCTAGTGGGAAAAGGATACACCTAATACTCTATTTTTGCTTCATTTATTTTGCTTTGCATTCTCCTTTTCTAGTAGGATTCAATAACTGACTGTTGCCAGCTGACCATAAGACAGGCAGGCCACCTAATCATTTGACTGTCAGAAAAATGACTCAGTGGAACATGTTTGGCATGTTGCTTTTTTGGTTGGTTTGGGTTTGGTTGGTTGTTTTTTTAGTTTTGGTTTTGTTTTTTTTTTTCCCCTTGATTCCACCCCTTTTCCAGCTTCTCTCTTTATAAATGGTTTGAGATCCATTGAATCATAGTTATTTGGGTTATCCTGCATCAAAGCAAGGACAGAAAAATGTCTTTTTCAACATACGTATATACATGAGGCATTGGGAAGATGCCTCAATTCTCTCCCCCCTCCCCCTTTGATCTCAATGCCTTAGCCACTGCCTGATAAGAAACATATGAAAGAAGCAGTGTAACAAGAAAAAATTCTCACATTCCAAGCATTAACATCACATATGCTGAGCACCAGACTCAATTATATTTTTTAAATGCATTACAGATGTAGCTCAAACCAAATGGGTGCAAGATGTACAGTCAGATACGAGTTTACAGACGAGCGTTAGGAAAGAGCTGGCAGAAGACAGGCAATGTTGTTTGTATTTTGCCAGACTAAATCTCCTTTTTTCCCCTTCCCCTCTTCCTTTCTCTTTAGGAGTGTCTCAGTCTCTTCAAATTACTCTTCTCATTGGGTGTTTCTATGGAAACAGACTAGAAGACACAGTACCTCTCCATTAAAGAACTATAAAAACAAGAGGTGCACTGTGAGAATACAGAAAGGATGAAGAATACTACTACAATGGGAAAAGTTCTTGGTAACAATGAGAAACTGTACAGCTTTTAACAGTTTAACACCACAGGGCAAACCAGGACTGTACTGATGCTGCCAAGATACCACATAACCAGACGGGATTCTGCAGCAATGGCCTTTCACTGGAACAGCAAGTAGTGTCCTGTTTTTCACATGAAATCTCTGCAGTTCTCAAGTACCTGTGCTGGTGGCCTTACGTAGTCTGTGTCTGATCATATTTTCTGTAACTGATCTCTTGTGACTCCTCTCTCTGCAAGTGTTTACTTTGACAGCTGGTGCTTTTAGCATTGTCTCAGAAGGGGTATTTCCTGGCATGGTATAGCATTCAAAGTAGAGGAGCAGAGAATGCCAGTGCATCCAGAGCGTACACCATTCCTCAATGAGGTCGCTTATATTAGCTCTTTGATTAGCATTTGTTTTGTATACCTAAATGGGTTTTGCATATTGTCAGGAAAGCTTGCTGCATTCAATCTCCATAGAGCTGCTCTAATGACAGTCACTGAGAAGCTGAAGCACGATGCTGAGAACAGACAAAGTGCCAATACCTCAACAGGGGAGTACAAGTAGAACGTGTATGCTTCACGCAATGCCCAGAGTCTTGCAGGGGAAAACAGTTACTTTGTCCAGTATGTTAAGGAATTATCACTGGAACAAAGTCAGACTTTGTTTAGTTATGTCTAGTCACTGACACTGAAAAAAAATTTTATCTATTAGTCAGAAAAAACCTACATCCCAACAATGTCAGCTAATTGGGTCTTAGCACCCAGCTCACCACTTCAGCCCACAATGAGTAAGGGAATCAGCAACAGAATATCTACCACTTCAGATCCTGAGTCTATTGTGAAACAATTAAAAGGCACTGCCTACTAGTGAAGGAATGTCAGAACAGCCTCAGCTGAAAAAAAAGCGCATTCAAGATTTTCTTTAATTACAACATTCCCTTGCCACATCACCCATAGCAGGAAGAAGGATCACATGGGGAAGAAAAAAGAAAAAAGAAAAAAAAAAAAAAAAAAAAAGCAAACCAGTTCTGAAGCATAAACCAAAATTTTCAACTGAGAGGGGAGCTGTGGAGAGAAGAAGAATTAATGCTTCATTACTCTAGAAGTCTATTTTGCAGATTTTTTTTTTTTTTTGGGTAAGGCTTGGTCTCAACAGTTTTGCCAACCCAAGCTTACAGCAAGACTGGAGTCACAACAGCAGCATCACTCCTCTAGCAACAGGACTTTAGTGTTTTCAAACCCTGGTCACAGAAGCTGATAATAACTTTTGTTTATTTAGTTTTTAAATCAGTCTTCAAGCATTCCTCTCTGCTTTTAGTAATACTGAAGACACTAACAGTAAAAATTTCTCCCAAAATCTAAAATGCAGTTCTTATTAATACACTCTTGCCTCTTATAACTAAATTTACTAATGTCTTCCCATAAATTGTTGACTAATTTTTTTCCAAAATGTATTGTAAAAAGAAGTGCTGCTGAAAATCCAGTGAATTTCTGCCTTTAAGCAGTGCTAGCAGCTGCTGCTACCCAGGTTCTGCTCTCAGCTATGTCAAGGCAACACAACCTTGTAACTGCACTGGAGTAACAAAGCAGACTTTGTCAATACATTTTGCGGGGTTAATGAAGAAGAATTACACCTAGGTTATGAGGTTACAAGATAGTAATTTATGGTAAGATGAATAATCTCTACACTATACCTTTAAGAGGAACATAGTAGTTACCAGTCATCAATGGGATAAATACAGAATTTCTTAAATCCTTGACATTAACAAGTGGTGCTGAGGACAAATCAGGGATTTTTAACCTTGAAGTATAAATCTGAAATCCACTGAAAGTTTATGCTATTGTAGCAGTGAGGAGTGAAACAACGAAATATTTTTGTGCAAGACCATCTGTCAGGTTGGTTTTTGGTTGAAAATCTTGTTACAAAGCTACACTGAACTTCTGTACTTACCAGCCTAGTGATTTTTTAAAACAATATAGTAGTTAACCTAATCTGATCTCACTGTTGCCAGGGTCTAAAAGCTCAAACTGAGGTCAAGGCAGACAACAATAGGTCATGAAGGAAATAAAACATTAAATAAGGTGGTCAGCTGCCAACTGTTGCCTTGGCATCAAGAGCTTATTCTTCATCCTCATCCTACTCCGCCTTTCCCCAAAAATTCAGTTAAAGAGGACAGTGAAATCTGACACATGATCAGAGTTGATAAGCTGCCCCAGAATTACAATGCTGTTGGGACAAGTTTTCCTCTAAACTACAACTGATACCGTCTCCCATGCCAGCAAAGTTTCTCCACTATGTTCAGAAATACAGCAACACAGTTACTTGTTTTTTCTATGAACCTCCTACATAGATGAACCCTATCTTGTCTCTCTGAGTTGACAGGTATTCCTGTCTGCCTAAGAGATGCAAGGGTCCCCAACATGTATCTGGCTAGCAGAAAATTAACGCAAAAGGAATATCACAAATGCTTACACTAACTTGATAGCAAATCCTTTACTCCTAGATTTTCTTTTTCTGCTGCCGCCCTGGAAGCACAGGAAAGACAAAGAAATTTAAATAAATAAATCACCCTTTAGAGCACATATGAGCACAGAACCATGAAAAAACCCCCCTGTTTTATAAAACCATTGTAATCTGCTACCCCAGCCCCTCAGCTACTCTGGAGTTGGGAGAGGTTTAGTCATAGAGCCTTTGGATGAATAAATGCAGAAAGTAGTTTAGGGGAACAAAAGAAAAAAAAAATTAAATTAACTTCATGCTCATATTAGGAAAATCATTTACCAGATTTCAATACAGAGATGACTTTTAAAATTAGGAAAGGTTTTATTTGCCAACTAAATACATAACCTGTGACCAGACAAGAGTTCATCTTCTATGACAGTGCTAGAAAGAGCCCTTATTTTCATCAGTTTCTTGATCACTCATTCTGATTTCCCCAGTGTACTAGGAATTCAAGTTCTTAACATCTGGAGTTCTTGTCTTCATATACAAACTATTTGGTAAGAAAAAATCTGAAAACAATAAGACACCCAATTACTCATTATTAAACTCCAGTATAATATTCTACCTCCATGGTCAGGAAAAATCAGGAGGAAAAACATTTAAAAAATTTTAAAAATGTGTCTCAAGGATGAGTTTCCCAGTTTTCTCATTAACATAAGGAAAACCACATGGAATGTCAATAGAATTAAGAAAAATATGTTTCCTTAGAACAGATACAAAAAGTGCACGGTACTTGCAGAAGAGCAAACTGATGCAGTCTGATTTCTTACTTGAAATTACTTTTAACAGCCTTGTAAGCTTGCTTCTGAGCAAAGCAACATGATTTGATGAAGCTTTGTGCAGCCTCATAGAGATCAGAGAAGTAACAGCTGCTCAGCTCACACATAAATTGAGCGTTCCAGGGCTTCCACTCAGGCAGTGTGCCAAAGCCTTACCTAGATATAACCTGGAGTAGGCTACTGATTTACTACAAAGTCAACCGGGCTCACTGTCTAGAAAAAATAATGTTTTCATGCATGTTCCAGAAACTTGGAGCTATTTCCCATGTAGAAAACAGTTCCCATATAACCCAAGTCCCATTTACACACAACAGGAACAATTCTTGCTGCCACCATGCTGGACAGCTGCGATATGTCATTGCCCTTTCCCATCACAAACCTAGACAGAAAGCAGATTTTTGGTGCTACAATTATTTCAAAGAGGAGAGAAAAGGAAATTACCTACTTATAAAATTAATGCTGTGTACTACCCAGCAGCACACTGGAACAAAGGAGAGGAAATTGAAGAATCACATTCCTTCCAACATCAACACAATATGCTACCTCTTAGAACATTCCCTCTGCATGCATGTTTTGCTGTACCGGCCCAAAACACTGAGCAAAGTAGGACAGTTTTCAAACTTGACATTTTGAAGGAGAGACACGTAATGACATACAAACTGACCCCAGTTCCCTGCTAGCAGGGTCTGCAGTTGTGCACTTCACATTTTCTCATGTTATCTCTGCACATCTCACTGCTTCCTTTGAAAAAAAAAAAAAAAAAATAATGGGGAGCAAGCAACAGAAAGGAAAAAGTTCACTTTGTCCAGGTAGCTGCTTATCGAGCCAATAAGCGGCTCTGAAGTAGGATTTTAGATCCCTTGGCACATCTTCACAATCTTCCCAGACAAGTCACTACAAGTGATTAATTCTAGACTATTGTTTAATAAGCAGTTAATACTCTTTAACATCTTACAATAGGTAAATGAGAAGTATTAGCAATCATAAACAAGTGAACAGGGAAATTGTATCAATGCATGCAGATTTTAAACACTAAATTTTACAGTTTACTGAAGGTTGTTTCTAATTTGTTTGGTCTACCAAAACATGAGTGCTGCTTTTAAACTGCCATGAAGTTTGACAGCCCATGCCTTTCTAAGTGCTAAAAGTCATTTGCTTCCAACTTTAGTGCGTTGAGATGTATTACCTTTATATAACAGAATTAAAGTTTACTGGAAGAGTGCTACATATTATGTTTGTTTATTTCTAAAATACATGGCTGACATACTCCACGCATTTCAAGCCCTATACAATTGTCATTCAGAGCAGTGACATAATCCAGACTGACAAAAGTTAGGGCAACTCAGGCTTTCTATAAAACCACAGCTATTGCTGAAGCAATGCACAGGAAGAGAACTGAATATAATATATTACCAACTGAAATTTCATTTCAGATACTTACCACTGCATTTCTCTTACAACAACCGATGTAATTATTCCACCATTTAATCTTTTAAGTAAGCTTTTTTTATCACATGAAATTGTAGCTAAGGTGGTATTAAAAAAAAAAAAATCTCACTGAAATTGTCCAATATATACTGCCAGAATTACTGTGGACATATCAAACCAGACTGAGAGCAGCTTGCACAGAAATGTTTCTGTTAGTAGGAGTACAGACATATCCCCACTGAGATGCAGCTACCCACCTACCACTCCTCAAATTACTGTCTTGAACCACACGCTTCAAAAACATTGAACACATAAAAAATCTACTCACAGTTCTACTCAGCATTTAGTATTTCCCTCTGCATAAAAGAAACCTTTGCCCTCCATAACTATATACAGAGTGAAAGCTACACAGTTTGATAGTCTCAGGCCAGAATGTTAAAAATCCAAGGTACCAGTGGAGAAAAAAAGACATTATTAGATACCTGAATCTGCAGGATCTCTATAAAATTCTCTGGTTTTCATTACTTCCTTACACTGATGCCTTTTTTATTCCTGTTCTGGCCAGCTTATGACAGTTTAAGAACCCCATACACTTATCCTAGTCTTCTACTAAGCTGAAGAGACAAATTAGTATTTCACCACAGCAGAGCGAACAGAGAACAAAATAAAAACCCCTGTACATAAGCAAGCTGAGGAAAACTTACCATTTAAAAATAAGCACTCAATTTCAGATCCATTTACCTTGTTGGTGGCAAAACTTGCCCACAAGAGTGGGTAAATGTTTGGGTGATTATTCCCTCTTGGGCTTCCAAAGGCATGACCAGTGGTGCAGGTGATGCTACAAAATTGAATCAGCATGGGATTGTTTGGGCGCATCCAATACAATTTGCTTTAAAAAAAAAAAAGAAACCAAACCAAACTGTAGAATCATCAAGGTTGGAAAAGACCTTTAAGATCATAGAATCCAACCAATAACCCTACTCTACCAAGTCCACCACTAAGCCATATCCCTAAGCAATCAATGTGGCTTTTAAACATATCCAGGGATGGTGACTCCACCTCCTCCCTGGGCAGCCTGTTCCAATCCCTGACAATCCTTTCAGTGGGAAA
>JANHGN010004541.1:52531-68583 GCA_024605025.1 Megaceryle maxima
AAGTTCTTCAGCTATATTAAAAAAAAAAAAAAAAAAAGAAAAAAGGTGGGGGAGTAAATCAAAGGTAAATAGTAGAAATGCTATCTGGAAAGAACTGCAGCTGAAGATCATTTAGGAGCAGCCTGATAACTAAGACAAAATAGTAGAAGAGCTATTTTAAACTAAAGGGTATTGCTTAAGAACAAACAGGCATCTTGGCCATGACCAATTTTAGGCTTTGAATGAAAGAAATATTCTGGATCCTCAGAGAAATAAAGCTTTGAAATAATCTCCCACAGAAATGGAGGGGAGGGGACAAAGGACTTTCAAGAAGGGCTCAACAAGTTAATGAAAAGGATTTCATGGGGCAGTTGGTCAACAGCAGAGCAAGTGGTCCCTGTGTCCCAAGGCATCCCTTTAAATTCATTGTTCTCCTTAAAAAATAAAAGTAGAATCCTTGCCCACCTTTATTTCAATAGTCAGTATGACATTCACACACAGTAATGAATTGCAAACCTTCTTTAACCTTAGGTGACATTTCATCACTGTGTCAAAAAGAAAAGAATCCAGCTGAGTGTTAGTGCTAAAGAACAAAAGCCTTAAAGCATTGCTCTACATAGCCTTTTCTCCTTCACTTACAGTTAATCCATCTCAAAAAGTATGGAAGCAAATCAAGGTTGGTAACATCCCAAATTACAAGCAAAGAGACACTGGAAAGCTTTTCCTCTATCCCAAATGACATTGGTCCCAATCTCAGACATGCTCAGGACACAGTCTGTTAACTCTGTTTTACGGAAAAATGGCTGGAAAGGTTCAGTGGAAGTACTTTGGCAAGATGGGCTTCTCTTGAAATGAGCGTCTTTCAGAAGACCGGTTAACGGCCAACCATTTTCCCAGTTCTAGGAATCAGTCAGCATAATAGTTGACAATCTTCAGAAATAAAGGTCACTTTTTTCATTGTGAAATTAACACTTTCTCTTGCATTAAATATTAGGAAAACAGTATTAAAAGTCAATACAGAGATAAAATTTCAGACAGGAAAGAACTGAAAATTCTGACAATTAAATGAAAAAAATTTTCCTCTTTGGAGTAGCTTTGAAAACTATTGTTACAGCAAATTTTGACCTCTATCTCACTCTATTATCTATATTCCCAGCCTCTATAAACCCCCACATTTTTATAAATTTGTAATACAAAAAAAACCCAACTAACACCTTTTTATAAAAGTTTACGAGATGTATTAGAACAAGAGAAGACCCCCCTCCCAGTAAAGAAAATTGACTCTCTCAGTCAATTAAATACAGACTTAAGTTAGTCAACTGAATACAGAATTTAGAAGAACAGCAGAAATGGAGTAAGTCTTCAGGGATGTACCACTTTTTCTATTGCAGCAGAAATGCTGAAAGGTGCATGTAGTTATGATGCAAGTTTAAGGGCAGGAAGAGCTGGGTCTAGGGATTTGCAGCATATATGTAAAGGGCTCCCGTTTGGCAGCTGGGGTGTCAAGTGAAAAACGGAACAATGTAACTGAAGCCTTCATAAATTAAATACTATTCTAAACTGCAACTAAACTGTTCACTGCTACCAGTTTAATAGTCCCTGCTTGGTTTCATCTTCAGCTTTCTGTGGCTTACATTCCTTGCTGGGATACGTCAATCTGTAAAAACCACAGCAAAAATTGTTAAAATTGTGGTGTCTAGGCAGCCGTATATACCCAGCCAACAGCAAAAGCATTAAAAAAAAAAAAAAAGAAAAAAAAAGTTCTCTTCTCTTGCTTGTATGTTTAAAAAACCCCATCATCAGACTTTACAGGGCCTGTAGAGGAGTCTAAGTAAATCACTCATCTCTGCTGGAAATATTAAGTCCCACTTTGGGCACACAAGCACCATGCTGAAAACTGGCATCAACCTCAGAGTCTCAATGGACAGAGCAGATGGGGAAGAGGCAGAAAAGCTGCTGTGGGCTTTGCGGGCATCAGCTTTGCGGGCCAGCCTTGCTTGGAGCTCTGCCAGGTGCCACAGCTGAATGGGGAGGTGACAGCCTCCTGAGGGCACGCAGTTGATGCACAGGCAATGGGGGAGACGTGCTGTGAGGAAGGAACTTCAGGGTCCTGGAAACAATAGGTAATGGCTGCTCTGCATTTAAAACTCAAGCATACCAACAGAAGAGGAGGGTGAATACTGCTCCTTTCTAGTGCTGCTGGAGCAAAGCCACAGGGAAGAATTGAGAGAGGACTTGGCAGAAGCTGTGGTAAGCCTAGATGCCTTTGCAGGAAAGCAGCCCCCACGCAAGCAAGAAGCGGGGCTAGCCCTAGAAGAGGTGAACAAAGCTGACAAAGCCGACAAAGCCAAGCACTGACTATAAGTAATAGCAACAGAGCGATTGCTGCAGAAATTCTTCATGCCTCCGGAAAGGCAGTAGGAACATCTCTCCCTGATACTTAACACCTACTTAGCAGTTAGAAAACCACCAGCCAATTCAATAGGTGTTTTGAAAGTTCATCAAAAGATCGTTTCTTGCACAGCACAAAGCATTTACTAATGTGCCACTCCCCTGATTGCTTTGGTCAGCCTAGGGTCTGGTATTGGAGTCATGTTTTGTGTCAAAACAATTTGCCTGTTCAGTATGCAATCCTACAGTGCTGTTAATCTGTATTAGCTATGGGAAGCAGGAAAATTCATGGAGTTTTCAGCTCTCTTGATGAATATAAACATCTTTAGATGGCAAAGTCCTTGGTATGGGAGACTGCAGCAGAATAATCATCCAGCAATTAACAACTTCTTGAACTGGATCCATCCAAACCCTACTTACTTTACCTCTCCCATCTGAAAAGTCACCCAGATTTTGGAGTTCCAGTGGATTCCTGCTTTGAATCCATTTCTGCACATGTCTAAGAAAGCATTTTGGAACAGCCAGCACATCTTTACCAAAAGGAAATCACATCTGGCCCACCTGATTGCCTTCAGTGATTCAGTGACCCTGGCTTTAAGCCTTTTAATTCTTGTAATCAAATTCATACATCAAGATCCAGATGGATGGTCAATCAGATGGGCAAAATATTGGTTGAATGATTGGTCCTAGAGGGTAATGATTACTTGGCTGTACTCTACCCAGGCTAGTAACAAGTACCAGAGGTGTCAATACTGGGACTTCTCCCATTTAACATCTTTATCAATGACCTGGAGGACATGACAGAGTTCAGGCTCACCAAATATGTGGATCACACCAAACTGGTGAGAACTATCAAACATTTGAGGGCAGGGCTGCCATCCTTGGGACCTAGACAGAATAGAGGAATGGACCAACAGGAATGTCATGACATTCATAAATGACAAATGCGAAGTCCTGCACTGAGTGGGATTCGCACCATGCCATGGAGGAGGCTGGAGACCACCTAGTTAAGAACCCTCTACTCAGCATTCAAGAGACCACATCTCCAAAACTTCCAATTTTGGACTCCCCGACAACAGACAGACATTTGACAGACTGGAGCAAGTCCAGCAGAAGGCCCCCAAGGTGGTGAGGGTACTAAAACACTTACCATGTGAGGACAGGCTGAGAGACCTGGGATCATCCTGGACAAGAGACAGCTGGGTGAAGTGGCAAGAGGAGAAGGCTAACAGCAATTTCCCAATCGTACTGAAGGCTATCAAAAGCAGCACACTTCACAGCAGTAAGCACACTTCACAGCAGCGCACAGTGTGAGGACAAAAGGCAATGATCACCAGCTGAAATGAGGAGTTCAGACATTATAAAAGGGAAAGCCTTTTTTACCCTGAGAAAAATCAAGCAGTGGAACAGAATGCTTACAACCTGTGTAGTCACTGTCCTTGGAGGTTTAGAAAACCCAGTTGGATAAAGGTGTGGGAACCTGGTGTGACATAACTAACCCTGCTCTGAGCAAGCAGTTAGCCTGAAGTTGTCTTCTAACCTGAGTTATTCCAAAATTTTGGAAAATATTTCATTATTATTTGTACAGGGAATCCTATAGGATGATATATTCAAAGATATGACAGGTTCGCTAGCCCAGACTAGCTATAGTACAGAACTAGCACAGGTTAGCTATAGTAGCACATTACACACAGCTCTGTCCCAAGGCTTCCTATCAACAGATGTATTGGAGATTTCTCTCTCTCTTCCTCCTGCTTGCTTTTATTAACTACAAGGTCAAGGTTGGGCAAAATGCTACCTCCCACATGCAGCACCAGACTCTACTGAGTACTTCATTCTGCCAACTACTGAGGTCTTGGTCCCACAAGACAACCGTCTGTAAAAAACTTCATACTGCAAGTGTTAGAATATCCATGAATTAAAAGTGCTTACAGCACACATGATTAAATCACTGGGGACAAGTTTCCACTCTGGAAGTTAGGAACCGATAAGGAGTTGACTAAATGAGTCTGGAAGAGACCAAAACAGGCTATAGCATTTACTTCCAGGTATCACCCTACCATCTTCCTATGTGCTTTCTTGATTCTTCCAACCTTTAGCAACAGACGTACACTATAGCATTTGTTGATATATTGTGCCAGCCTAAACCAGAAAATAAATGTAGAAACCCATATTTTACTCTCACAATGAAAGTGTTGCCTTTTGGTGACAGAACACTTTTACTATTACTGGAAATGAGGGGAGGAAAGAAGATTCAGACTTTGAAAAGATTCCTAAATCCATGGATTTTCCACTTCCCTCATTTGCAATCTTTGACCAAGCACTACAGTTTGGAAGCTATCTAGATAAATGACTCACTTTTGGAATATTCCAGCTGTCACTGATCTCCCAAAAAGATGTCTGAACAAATGAAAACACTTTAGCAAGAGTCTGGTATCTGCAGCCAGAAAACCTCACACTAGTAACTCAGTTTTATTGCAAGTCTCAAGATACTGCTAATATAAATGCACTTTGTCCCTTGGCTCAAGGAATCAGTATATCTCAATTTTTGAGAAGGCTTCTACTTACCATACCTGACAATATGAATTCACAGACATTCGAACAGCTGACACTGCTCAGCATTACAGTGAGCACATCACCACTGGTCATTCCTAGAACCCCAAGACTACTTTAGAAATCAAGGTTCTGGAAGCCAGATTCCAGATTTTTATTTGACAAAAGGACTTGAATTGCATTTCTAAGTGCAGGTGTGAACAGCAAAACCTGGTGGTTTTTTAGTTTGTTTTGTGTTGGTTTGGGTTTTTTTGTGTGTGTTTTTTGTTTGTTTGTGGTTGTTTTTTTGTTTGTTTGGATTTCTTTTTTGCCACAACTGCATTCAATCTTTAGTTGCAATTCTGAAACAATGTTTAGCTCTTCTGTGAAGTGACAAGGTGCCTTTATTTCAGAGCTGCCTACTCTATGCATTAAAAATCATTCTAAAGACATTACTTCCATCATATGGGAGGGAGAGGGAAGCTTTCAATCATTTGCAGATTCCAGTTACTGCAGATACTAAAACACCTGGTTTATGGGTACAGGCACTGTTTGACTCTGCACACTGTGGCAGGAGGACTTCACATCTTGTTTTTTGTGGCTCCAAGTTTGCTTCAACAAGTCAATTGCGGGTAGAAGTAACCAAATAGCACATAAGATGCCAAGTAGAGGCCTCTGCATACTTGGCCCACAGTGTGCATACTTCTTAGTCTTAAATTTGCTGTTCTCATTTTAATCCCCTGTGCTTCTAGCATCTGCAAATTGTTTAGCAAATTTAAGTCCTTCATTTATCCACTTACAACCCAGTCTGCTTTCCTGTGGCATTTTATCATCAGATTTGTGGAACTGCCATTGTTCTGCTTGGATGTTAAATGAGGCTGGATAGTAACTGATTCTGACCTTTAAGCAATTGCTACCAAGAGGGTGAGAGTACTAGTGACAGCATGCTGCTTATTTAAAATATGAGAGGGCAATAGGAAATACTAACAGGTAGTCTGAATGGAAGCTAAATAGAGCCATGTATTTCAACTCCACCATATCTACAACCATAGTATTATTTAATCACTATAAGTTACATCATAATGCTGGGTAAATATTATGCACTACTGAGATGCTAACTACACTACAAATGATTTAAGATTTCTTAAATTATTTTTCTTTGGGCTTTTTCCTAACACAAAAACAATTGGGAAAAACATATATAATTTGGTACATTCTTGACCAAATTTCCTGTCACACACAAGATAACTTTCTGGCATATATTTCTATGATGTTATGATTTGACCTACTCTTCAGTTCACAGTGATATATTGTGGTTGGAATTATTGCTGATGTTTCAATGTATTAAAAAGTTAGTTTTTCCCCTGTAGAAAGAAGCAAAAGGCGACATGATATTACACTATAAAAACATGGAAAACGTGATGCAGAACTGTCCTTAGTAAAAAACACTCACAAACACAGAATAAACAAAAGAGTAAACTTTAGAAGCAGCTTCCTATTTTACCTACCAAAAATAATAAAAAGCAGATAATTAAATACAAGGGGTCTGGCATGCAGTGAGGCAAAAAGAAGCTTTCCTTCACTTCAGATTTCAATGAATTGCACATTTTAAAGACAGCTGTTCTGTTTCAAACAAACAGGCAAATTCTGCCTCAGGATATGAAAGCTTTTCTATTAATACACTTTTGGCTAGATAGGGGTAATCTGGCAAGGAATACCTATATCTATATATCCTAATGAACTAGGATTATGTGTCCCATTACTCAAAAACAAGCAAACAAAACCCAACCAACCAACCAACACCATACACACACACAAACCCAAACCAACCAAACAAAAAACAAACCAAGAACTCAAACCACAACAAACCCAACAACAGGAAAAAAAGCCACACAAAATGAAACCAACATACCACAAATCAAACCAAAACTAACCTGTTAGGAAACAAATTAATATTTTATGTAAAAAAAAAAGAAAAAAATTGTTACAGGTAGCTTCATTGCCATGGTAAAGCACTGTTCCTCAAGAGTCTTGTCTTGCAATGAAAGTTTCTCTTGCCTCGCAGGTCTGATTTCCAGTTCCTAGATGAACTGCAAAAATGAGTCCCATGGAGTTCTGGGTAATTCACTTGGCTCCAACTGTTCTTCCAGCCCTTCCAAGACTGCAGTCGTTCCAAGGCAAGCACAAAAACACAAGCTTATTTGCCATTTGATGTACTATGTAAGCAAATAACATGTCTTCTGGAAAGAGATGCAAGTCTGACAACTGCGTAGAAGAGATTGGCCTGACTTCATGCTGCTTAATTTATTTCAGACCTGAACAGCTAAATGACTTAATCAGTCTCAGCAGCTGACCACTATGATTTGATGACCACATATGGCCAAACCCTGAGGGGAAAAAAGGCTGGAGTTAGCACTGCAGACAGAACTTTTAAATGTGCAAACAACAGGTGAGAATACAAAAATCATCTGGTTACCCAAGACAAGCAGCTGCAGACAGAAAAAATGAGACAGCTGCTTGCAGTTGGTAGTGTTGACACTTAGAAAACTAGTTTTCCTTACAAACTTACATATTTGCAATAGATATCCCCAGGAAGACGTCTGGGAAAGCATATAAGGATCTTAATTCCCTTTAAAAACAAAATTCCATTGTAATTCAGCTTATCTGTAACAGATGCTCATTTTTAGAAAAAAGAACCCCTGAATCCCCATCAAAATTAAGCTATTTCAATGAAAAACTGATAATTCATAGCATCTGGGGACTAGGTATTGGCCACTCAAACAGCACAGAACATACTGCTCACCACACATGCCAGCTGAACACTGCCACGAGACAAGAAACTTGGGAATTCAGATAGAGATCTGTGCTTTAAGACTTGAAATCTGCATTTGTTTTGGACAACAAAGAATAACTCTCTTCTTTGCATGAAAAATCCACACTGCTAGTCAGAAAAACATTCATATATAATAAAATGAACAGTAGCTGACTAGTGGGAGAGTTACTGATGTCTGAAAAAGAGAAAGCAGTTGAGATACAGAAAACAAACAGCTGCAAAATTACTGTAAAAATTATTTCACATTTGCCAGAACCAGTTTTCCAATACTCAATTATAGATTTACTTTTTTTTTTTCCTAAAGAGTGAAAAAAAAACCAAACCAGAACAACCACAAGATTAGAAAACATTCACCAAAGGAGTTTAAAACAACAAATAATAGCAGAGAGTGAACAAATGGCTTAAATGTGGTAACATGCTGGAGAGATAATTTTTTGTCAATCGTGAAGAGTAATTTGACATGAACGTTATTTCTGGCAATGGACATCCATAAATAGCATCATCAAGAGCATGCTAGTGTGCCAGAAAAAGACATTGCCAATTAAACATATTCAGACCTTTGTTCTTCTCCCTTTCCTTTGCTACATCTCTGAAACAAGGAACACTGAATTCTAACTAGAAGCAAGATACTTAGAGAGAGCCTTCCTGAAACCTCTCAAAGCACAGGGGAAGTAAAATCTAAGGTCCATCAGGGGCAAAACTCGCCCTTTGAGTAAGACAGATAGAACTGATTTCTTTTTCATCCATCCTGCACCACAGCTCCATCCCTCATCACATACAGCAACATAAATGCAGAATTTAAGATTTCATTACAACTACAGTGCCATAAAAGAGCACTGTTTACCAGTTGAAGAAGTAGACCAGCCTCACCAGAGCTAGACTAGGAATTACAGGCAACAAAACAGAACCAGAGCACCTCACACAGAAATCAAACACACTACTTAAAGACCATAGTGGGAATTCTTCTTACCAGTTGGCCTTCCATATTTCCTTCTGCATAGATGCACCAGACACGGTTAGTTTTTTATGGGTTGAAACTCAGAGAAAAGTTTTTCTAGGATAAAGTGGGCATACTGAGGGATGGACAAACCATATATCCATATTTGAGAACAGTAGATGCTTTTTAAAACATTAATTTATTCCACACAGGAGCAGCACAGTTAGGTTAGAATTTTCAAAGCAAACATTAAATAGCCAAATTCTGTAATAAAACAAGCCCTCAGGTGAATTACTGTCATCATCAAATCTTTAAGCAAACTAATTACAAGCTTAATGCTTGTGAAGATGTTTTTATAACATTCAACTAACAGGAGAAAAAAAAGAAGTAAATGATGCTTGGATGCTTGAATTTATGAACACATGTCAAGGTCTTAACTTTTGGCATAGATAAGTGACCAAAGTACTTTGAAACTCAACATCAAGACCAACAGCCTACCAATCTAAATGTATTGAAATGGAAATGCACTGGCACTGCTAGAGTTCGTTTACTTTTTGGTGCTTTTTTTAGAGTAGAAGAAAGGGTCTGGACTTTGGACCACATTCACCTGCATTTCTGGCTGAGTAACCGACACTGCAAAGAACATTTCACTGTAAGGAAGCCATTGATCATAACAATATGTTAGGTCATAAATATCTGATTATACTGCAAAAAGCCTCTCCTAAATCAATACTAAATATTGGGTTTTAATATTGTGCAGCAAACATGCTCTCTGAAAATTATGATCTACTTTGTTTATGCTCATTTTGAATGCTTTTCTCCTCAGATGATTTACAGTTTTATTTTCTCTTTCAAGGCTTGGTTCCTAGAATACTTAAACTGTTCCAACTCAAGCACTTCCAGATTGTCCATTAGATGTTTCATTAATGTTGTGATCTTATGGTGCCCACTCAGCATTCTTATCACCAACTCATTTTCACGTCAGTGAATTTCACATGTCACTCATTTCCACTAGTCAGTGACTTTTGACCAGTAACTATTTCACCCCAAAAGTGAGGTCTATATTATCTGCATATAGCAACCTGCCAGCATGAGTACTGTCACCAATTGGGCATCTGGTTTTACAGTATCCTCACAGGGCCCACTTTAAGACTTGTTGGGTGATTCCAGCCTTTAATCATGCTTAGTCCTGCAGTCCTCAAGCACCCAGTCTCCTTGAAATCCCACATCAATGGAACAATAGCAGGAGTGCAGGTTACAGTTCTATCTTCCCTCACATTTCCTCCTGACTTATGCACAGTATCTCCTGTCTTAAGGCAGCCTTGCAAAATCTACCCCTCCTAAAGTCAGGTAGCACTTGGAAACAAAAAACACGCTCAACCTGTAAGAGACTAAATTAGAATGTTAGTTGCATCCATGTCAATACTGAAAAAAAAATCCATTCTCCCCAATACAGAGGGAAGGCATTTACAGAAGGCTCTTAAAAAGCCCAAGTACCATTCTCCAAGTCAGTGGGAGGCTAGTCTCCATCAACCAGAAAAAACTCTGGGTAGTATTTCTCAATAAAAATAAGAAGAGATACTACACATGTGCAAGTGAAGTCAAACCCATCAGTTACTACACAGTTTACAGATGCAGAAATACACCAGTGATGCGCCACTGCTCAGCTGCTTCACAGCACAGCAAAGTACATCAGCTGATGAACACAGACTAATAGCACTGTACACAGGAAGCAGTGTTTGACTTAGAATATCAGATCTAGTACCTTTAAAAAGGCCAACACTTACAGTGTCCAAACCCAAAATACACTCTATGTTCTTTTAGGTATTGGATGGATCTAAGAGACCAAAGAAACCAATGTCTCATCGGTAAATTCCTGGATTAACAAAGCTACACACACTGAATCCTCCTCTTGTGACCATCTGTTGACTGTAATGCCTCTGAGAATAAGTTATATATCATTGTTAAATAAATCACAGCTCATTATCAAATCATAAATTGCCTTCATAAGAAGCAAATGTCATTTACTAGAAAGAATAAATCTCTCTGCCTAACATACTTTTCTTCTGCACTACTGTATTTATCACTCATGCTTCTCATCTAATATTTATCTCCCAGTTATGAAATTCATAGCCAATGTTTAGATACATCTAAATTCTTTTAGAGTGAGCACCATCACCCTGAGGGTAAGGATCAAATTCTGCTGTCAAATCAAAGTGATGCCTTGGAAGCCCAGAGTTAAACTGAGATAATATGAACAAAAGTGAACCAAGTAACTTCATATATTGGTGACCAGCCAATAATCTGCCAGCTGTGCTACTGGAAGAAAGTAAGCTATCTGCCAATTTTTGAGCAGGTATGCTCTCTCAACATGAAGAAACAAGATTCTGGAAGCCAGAGGATTATGTTTAGCTAGCTTCTATGCTGCTTTCACTAAAGCACATTTTCTCAGGCAGACTATATATGGTCAGAGAGCTTTATCCAGCTGAGGCATTTAGTAACATAGGTCTTCAAGTTAAGACAAAGTTTTGTTAGAAACAACACTGACCAAAAGCAATGGATTTACATGCACACTTCATTGTGAGTAGGATTGAACCCTACATGACAGGTCTTCACGGGGTTAGCATCTTGTGTAGCAACTTGTGTAAAACATTGAACAATCCTCTGCAAGGAGGGGTTGAGAAAAGAGTTCACTTCTAGATGATCTCAGAAAAAACCAAACAGAGTCACTACATTTTTATTTCATGTTTCCACAACAGCTAATCCTGCCAAAATAATCTAAATCATTTCATGTTTCCTTTTTTTCTAAGCTTCCACATTTACAATGAAGGATAACTTAAGATATTGCCTTTTGTACCAATTGTGTTGATAAACAACCCCCAGATCCATGGACCAATATTTTGAACACTCCCAGAACAAACTTGTGTCACACAAATGGCTAGAAATCTCACAAGAAACTTTTTTTTACATTATAATTCATCATATTTGGCAGAAAACTTGTTTGAAGACAATATTGCATTTGAATTGTTTTAATCTTTGTCCAAAATAAGAGTTTAACTTACTAAGATACAAGATTTTCTACCACTTCTGCTTAAAACACATGCAGACGTTGTTTACGTACTCCCCTCCAAAGGGGAACTGCAGGTCGAACTTGATAACCCACCACAGGAGAGAGTCTCATCATTTTCATTAAGAATACTATCTGGAGAGAGATTTGAGAACTGATAGCTTCCAGACCACAAAGCACTTGACTCCCAAGAACCCACCGTTCTGTCAAATCTCTTGGCTTCCTCTAGGAAAGATGCAAGAGCAGAATAGTTTATTGTTTCATGTCAGAGCTGGTGCTCAACATTTTTACTTTTCCTGGCATGCAACTTTCCTCCTTAGTTACACTCATGGATCTGAATGTAATCTGAATGGGAAGCACAACTCAAGCTGACAATATAATTGCTTAATTATTGCAGCCTGCTCACCTTCCACAACAAATTAGTCCAAAAGAAATCAGAGGATAACAGAAAGCAACTGATTGTGTCTCATGAGCCAGAGCATAGGCAACAGTGGAATAATAAAAATAGGATAGTGATTGAAAGGCATTTTTCTAGTAGTACCAACCAGAGACGTAAAATTTGTCAAAAGTTAAAAGCAATTTTCAGATTAGTATTTGATAGTTTTTGCTCATGTCTTCATTTTCCCCACATCTTATTCTGTGGCAATGTCGGTCTGGTAAAGCTTTAGCAACAGTAGGTGTTGTTATTTACCCTTTAAAACTAGTCATGTAAATAAAAAGTTTATTCCTAGGCTACCTAAATATGTTAATAGCCACTACCAGTCTCCTGCAAGTCTATGACCACAGCAGAAAACACTGGGAGCAGTATGTTTTTTTTCCAAAACAAAAGAGAAACTCCATCTGAACATCACTGCTCACTTTTGTGCTAGGTGATTCAGGGAGAACGCATTACAACTACTCACCATTTTTGACCAATAGCAGTCTGTGCTAAGTCTGAAATGCTGTTTTAAAGAAACAACTAAAAATAAAACAAACAAACAAAAAAGAGTAGCTTTTCCATTTCTTCAATTCATGTTAAACAAGGAATATAAGCCACAAAATTGAAAACTAGACTCCTTATGTTTTGAAGTGCAGGACCATATTGTGCATGTACCTTGCTTATTATCTCTCCTCCCAGGAATGGAGGAATAATGTACCTTTGAATTACTGCTGTTTACAGAACCATTCTCCTTTACTTTTTATTCAGGTTTCTGAAAGTTAAAAAACATGCTGAGTAATTCTCCATCTTTTTAGCACACAGAGAGGTTTAAGTTTTTCACTCAAACTAACCTGTCTGAACATGAAATTGCATTTGGTTTTTATTGTACATCACATTCAGGAAAGGCTAAGTAAGCTAACATTATGCTCCAAGTAGTACTTCTGCAATGCCTTTGAAAGCAAAGTCATTGGCTACCTATTCAATATAGTTCTGCCAAAAATTCTTCCTTTGACTAGTATAATAAAAAAAAATAAATATGGTACCAGGTGCCTGATTAAAGCATCTTTCACACAGTACTTTCATTAAACCATGCTTTGGCATGAGACTTGTCTTTGGAAAGCACTCTATGGTCTTTCTTTAAAGCAAAGCCACTACCAACACCACCCAGCAACTGGCAGATGGCATACCTACTTGTTGTATTTCAAAAGAGCCCTTTCATCAAAACATTTCCATCTTTTTCTGCTTGAAATGATCACAAAACCCTTGTAACACTGGACCCTCTCACTTGAGGCACATCCTCCCACATCTGACAGAATATTTCCATGCTGCAGTGGAGAGAGGAGCAGGTAACACTGCTTTCAGAACAGGGCACTCAGGGGAGGTCTCAGACTGAACTGGAACCACTTCTGTGGGGGGTGGGGGAGTTTGAAGAAACCAGGCAAATGGCACTCTGACCTATGCTCTTAAAGAAAATAGAAGAAACCCACAGAGGCCTGAAACTCTCACTGGGTGGCACATGTAGCCCCTTTACACAAAGCTTTGTTTTTCTCCTTTAATAATGCTTGAACAGTCAGAGAAAGCAACATGCCAGCAAGAAGGTTTCTTGTCCAGCTATCTGATACCACAGGCTTGCTGGAGGCTTCCACTCCAATTACTAAGTCACACATTGTTGAGTCACAGTATGTTTCTGTAAAATATTTGACTCTACTTGGAAAAAAAACCCCTGAACAGCAGTAGTTCTCACAGAGAGAAGTTACCATAGATAAATGTCAGGCTGCTTTTTAGGAAAAGTGGAAAATATGAAATGAACCTGATTGACAGTGTTTTGAAACATCCCATCTTCTGACAGACTGGTGGTTCTCACTCTGAGTGCTCTGCAGTTAGCCAGCCCTGAGATAACTATTGCTGCTAGATAATGTCAGTGTGACCAATAAAAGAACTTTATTTGAGGCTTCTGTTTACATACAGCCCCCAAGGTATTTTCTTTTTGAAGAGGTTGCTCAAAAAGGGTGTCAGCACAGCTTCAGCATTAACATCAAGAGCTCCTTTTTCAAGCAGCGCTTCTCTGACCTGACCTCCCTCATCCACAAATGCAAGCAAAATTTATGGAATCCCTATGCGATCTTAACACAAGAGTCATTTTTTTTTCCATATTTGCAAACCAGAATGGATATATTTATTTTAAATACTTAAATGCATCCTCCCCCCTCCTCCTTCTCTGCAGGAAAAGCCTGTTATTTTCACAGCTGAAAGCAATAATTTCTAAATGGGAAAACATTCCCAAATGAGAAACTTCTGATTATCATCAAGATGCTCAACTATTATTTTGTTTGGTTTTCGTTTGTTCCCCTCCCCCCCTTCCCCAAAGAACCATCTGCAAAGAGGGTGAAATTTAAGCATGGCTAAGGACACCTATTCACAGGAAAGTATCTCTTCAAAGCATTTATGGCTTGTCCAAAAAGCACCACTAATACAGCTCACGTTTAGCACTGTGAGCATGCTCTTCTAGAACAGGAAAAGCACATTCCTTCTGGCGCTGGGGAGAGGAAAATGAACATCTTTCAAAATCTTATCTATCAAGTAATAGTGATAATCATACTGCCCTTAATAAAAGTCACAAATCACAGCCTAGTTTCTGCAAGAATGATCATTCCCCTAAATGTTCTTAAAGGTTGAATTCTGTTAACTGAAAAGAGTAGTGCTGGTTTTATATAGACTTTTTTTCCTCTGCTTGTCCCCAAACAATTTTTAAGTAACCACCAAGCAATAATCATATAGTCAGAGGTATAAACTGAATCTCTGTTCACAATTCTTGTCCTTATGCAGATTTAAGTATTCTGAACCCCATTCATATCAGAGCAATTGAAAAAGATTCCTGCATTAGTCTGACACTAAAACTTTAATAACTTGGTCAATAGGCATCAGAGGGAAAGGCTCAAAGAATGGAAACATGTTTGGTTGAAGAAGGTGATAAAACAAAGCAGTTAATATCATGGGAAAAGCCAATTACATGCAGCTCTCCAGAAAACAAATCAGGACATTACATTTGGTTCTCTTCTCTGTTTGGCGCTTCACCACAATGCAACGACTGCTTTTCTAATTTCTAGTAGAACTTAAATTACATTTTCCTAAATTAAACAGATATAGCAAACTGAATTCAGGCAACAGCTTACATAAAGTGTTGGGTTTCCACTAGATGTCAGGGAAGAACACAATCCTCCTTTAAAAAAAGATGTTCCAGGCACAAATTTCCAGGTGCAGGTAACTAGAAAATCAGTATTAGCTGTTACTCCTTCCTTTCTAGGAGCAATTGAGGGAAAGAGTTAAAGGATTCCTCCAGCAGAAAACATCATGGCAAGCTAGTGGACTAAGTCCTTGTGTCTAAGTCCTAGAGGTAATAAGCTCCTCAAAAGTAGCAGAATTGACCATGACTAGGAAAAAATGTGGTAACTGAAAATGCAGCAGACTATTTTTCCTCTAGGCTCAATTTTATGCATAACACTACCATTAGGAAGTTATGCCTGGCTAAAGTCTTTTAGTGTTTTTATCCATTTCTCCTGATTGCTGTAAAATGGTGTAGAAGAGCACATATTGGTTTAGGTTAACAGTAGGAAGAGTAATATCTCTAGGCTAATAACTACAACACACTCCTTATCACATCAGAATTCCTTTCATACAACTACAGCCTTCACAGAGGAAACTGCCAAGAAGAGCAGCATGTGTAAGCAGAGTTTTCAACAACTCAAGAGTTGCTATTCCCAAGAAAGTCTAATTTCCTGGCTTTACCCAAAACAAATCTACCAAGAATAAAATTTCACAAAGTGGAATCTTACGACATCAACATACACTTCCAGGCCATTAACAAGACTCATGGATTAAGTTCTGCAGAGAAAAG
>JANHGN010004541.1:68683-79331 GCA_024605025.1 Megaceryle maxima
AAAGTGGAATCTTACGACATCAACATACACTTCCAGGCCATTAACAAGACTCATGGATTAAGTTCTGCAGAGAAAAGAGGGTATTTAAAAAGCTTATCCACAACCACTTCTCTGTATCCTTAACTATCACTAAGAAAACCCTGGTAACCCTCCATTCTGAAGTACACCCATTTCAAAATCACACCCATGACAAGTGGTTCCAGAGAAAGGGAATATATTCACACTGGATGTAAATGATCTCCACAGCTGGCACAAGGATATGTCACTGCTAAAGGGAGAACAGCTGCAGACATTCAACTTTTCATTGTGGCCATAAAAATGTATGCATTTATGTGGAGAATGCTTAACTCTACCAGGAAAATTAAGAGAATCAAAAATCAAGTTATCCTGTAGAACTGGTACTATTGAGAAAAGTTTTACCCATAGGTATTCCATCACAATCCCGCAAAACTGCCACCTCCAGAAGAAACCAAGTAGAACCACTGTGGTAAGGTAACACTATGCTTGTCTTTTCACTAAGAAATATGACTATGTAGCTTCAGAAATTCCTGCTCAAAAAAAAAAAAAAAATGAAGAAAGGCAAGGAGCAAGAACACTGCAGAGGAATGACTCCCTCTGCTCAAGCACCAGCAGTAACTGAACTTTGACTTCAAAAGTTAAAAAGCAATCTTTGTTCTTGAATGTTAGGTCACAGATGAATATATAAATGTCTGTTAAAGAAGAGTTGGTTTTTGGGGGTAGAGGGAGTTGGGTGGTGGGGAGTAATAGCTACCAGGATTAGGCCCTCTCTACTTTGTAAATTTTCTCAAAGCCTCCCAGAAAAGGCTAATGAGAAACAGTACGAAAGTACAGAAGATAGGGGGAAGAAAAAAAAAAAAAGAAAGAAAAAAAAAAAAGAAAAAAAAAAGAGGGGGAGGTAGGTATGCACAGGAAATTAAATTAATTTCTGTGGGTATAACATGGAATGCAGACAAGAATAAATAAAGTTTGGAGCTGTAAGGATCGAAAAGGGCATAACCATGTACAGTAAACATATGGGATTTAAGGGAGGGGAAAAATACAGGCAAGGGCATGAAGACAGAGAAAAGAATGTTACATTCTATTTCTCAATGCCAAGCCTAACTACCTGAAAGCAAGGGTGTGCTTGCCAGAGAGAATGTTTGGTGGTGATGTGAACAACAAGGGGAAGGAAATTCAACATGTGGAACCACTCAGTTTTTACACAGTTAGTAACAGTCTTCTCCACCCTAAGTACTCTGTGCAGGTTCCAGTGGAATTAATTTCAACATATTTACAAGCAGGTTACTACCCAGAGGACACATCCTAACTGGGTTTGGATAAAAGCTGGACCTTGGGAGAACTACAAGCAAGTCTCCTCCACTCAGTCCTATAACAAATTCTCTGTAGGATTCTGGAACTCGGCAGAAGCAGCTCCACTCTATTCAGATTCCCGGGTCCTGAAGATGATCATCACTCCTTTTCCTTCTCTGCATGCTAAATGGGAAAACAGATTTGCCAGTGGGTACCTAGCCATACATTTTATGGCACAATTAGATAGTGGTACACTTATATACACACCAGCAAAGAAACACCTTTCAGTAGATAAGGGTGCTCATGGACTATTGCTCACCCTGAGATGTAGCCATAAAACGGAATGTTCATTGCATAACTGTTGACCCTCATATTAATGATCAGACATGATTAAGTTTATGACAGAAATCCATACTTTACACTGAGCCAAGAGACCTGTGCTTGCAAATAAGTTGGTACCTGTAATTTTTCTACTTCCTCATAGACTCATCTAGGAAAGTAAACAACATGTTCCTAAGGACAAGTTCATTAGCTGTAAATGAGGCACTGAGCCACTACTACTAATTAGTGGGACCTCCTTCACGCTGGAAAATGTGTAAGGGCCCAATTCTTTGAAAACCCCCCCACATATTTATATGTGCATATACTTCCAACATCCTCTGCTCTCTCTCAAACACAAAGCCATCCTCATATGTTTTTTTCATGTCCTAATGGCATAAAAAATATGAGTAAGTAGGAACCTAAAGTTCAGATACAAGATAGTACACAGCCAACACTGGAAAAATGATTAAGTTGGAGCAACACAGCTAAACATCTGTGGTCAGGTTTTATTACACTGATGAATAATAAAGTTCTGCTTTGGCCAACAGGTTTGTCTGCTCAAATAACATGTAGCAAGTACTCAAAGTTCCACTGGTGGGGAGTTGTCTTTGTCAGATAAGAAGGGAGTAAAGAAAGCAGCAAGCTCTCTCCGCTTTATAGCAGTAGAAAAGATGCTTTCTTTCAACTCCTGAGAAAAATAAGAAATGATGAACTAGTGCTACCCATGCCCTTAGTGCATTTCACTAGTTTATATGAAATGTCAAGCATGTGGTATTGCTCACAAACATTTTAAGTATTTTAATATGCTGCACTGTGAAGCAGTATGCTCTGTTCAGAGCAAAAACCTCAACCCACAGTGCTAAATACATTAATAATCTGAAAGAAATTAATAAAAAAAACCCAAACACAAGAGTAAGTCCTAACACTGGATACTTATGCTGCATTTTCTTTGTGTGGCAATGGTATTTTCCATTGTTTGAATAAAACTGTTACATTTAAGCCTTTCCAATAAAAGCTTACAAGTATCAACTTTTGCCTTTTACATTAATTCATGTTACGATTAGGTAGGTTACTTAATATAAAAATAAAATTATACTAGAATAATGCTTATATCAGTGAAACAAAATTACTCATTGAATCCTAAGGAGGACTGCTATGCCAAACAGACCTTTTTGTCTATGCAAGAAATGCCTATTTTTGTCTACATAAGTAATGAACATAGTCTAAGGGGAATTAACTATTATCCAAAACTTCCCTACAGTAGAATAATTCCGAACTCTCTAAACCAGTGATTCTTTGTACTGATGCTCGCATTGACAAAGATTAGTCACAATGATACATTTAAGATCAGTTTATAGCTGAAAAAGCAGCCCCAAAACATTTGACAATACACCTGCAAAAGTGCAAAGAGGAAAGTAAGTTTAATTGACTATTAACATTGGAGAATAGGATATGTCACGCTTTAGACTTGATAAGACAACAGTCAGCTCATTGGAACATGCAGAAAAGGAGATGATCCTGTAAGTCACCATCCGTCTTAAAGTTGATCGGGTAATTGTTATTATAGCATCATTTCTTCTGTATCAAGCACAACTGAGATTCAACCATACATTTATGGAAAGAACCTCTGCACAAGTGTTAAGAAAGAAAGTGCTGATGTGGCTTACAGTCTGAACTACTCATGCACACTGCTAGATTCAGCTCTGATATTAATTACTGCATTTCCATTTAACATAAAGGTGAAGATTAGGGGAAAATCATTAACTTAGAGACACAGAAGATAGAAAATCTTTTTACTCTACTGAGGCAATCATCTTTAGATCCCACACCATGAATATCAGAGAAAAAAACCACAGCCTTTACACTATAATATGACCATATGTTTCTCAGCCAGCCCTGGAGATCATAATGTCCAAAGCTAAATCAGAGCACTACTAAATCTGAACTACAGGTGTGAACTTTTGAATTGCTTACCAGCTTTTCATTTGGGGGGGGGGAGGGGGGGGGAGGCGGGTGTGTGCAGGTGTGTGATATTTTATCACTATTCAGGCATTGCATGTTTGGGTTTGCACCTCTGTAAACATCCATGTTTTGATAAGGCCAAGGTTTTTAGCAGCTACCTGCCCACCCCAAAGTGTGACCTGATGCCACTTTAACGTCCATAACTTGACAGAGGAAAGGAAGAAGTCACTGCTAGGTAACTACATACACTGTTTAGCCTTGAGGAAGAGGTTTTCAGATTCCAGCTGAGGAAGTGAGAGATCAGAACAAGAACATGGCAGATGAAATTCATGGTTGTATACAAAAGACACACAAAGTAGCAAGGAGTCAGTGTAACACAGAGTGACAGTAAGACTATACTTTTCAAGGTACTTCACCATTTAAAGACAAAATGAAAAGTACACTTTTCCCTCCACAACTTAATGATTGTTGGAGTAAAAAAAACGCAAAAAACCACCAACAAAACCCACCAACAAAAACCAAAAAAACCCAAACAAACAAACACAAAAAACCCCAAACCACAAAACCAAACCAAACAACAAACCAAAACCAAAACCCAAACCCAAACAAAACAAAAAGAAACACCACACTAAAAAAACCCCAAACAGCTGTAAATTCCTCTTCCCAGATACAGGACTAAACCAATATGCTGTGTGAAGTGGATGCATCCCTGTTTAACATTTACCAAGCAGATGCCTCCACACAATATATAGGGCATACTGTGTGTTAACTGAAATCTTAGTGTAACACTGCAGGATGCTGACAGGATTCATTCCTCATCATATACATCCATAGGATCTTGGCTCTACTTAGGATGTACCTTCAATTTTGGATGTACCGATGCAATTTTGCTTTATTTTCCGGTTTCCAAGAATTACTTTCCTCAGTAGGGAAGTGGCTGATCATTGGGAAAAGCCTATCATTCACCTCAGTCATCAGTAAGTTAAATCTTCAGGGCTAGAACTTGCCAAATTTTTAACCCCTTTCTGCTTCTGAACTGTAAAGAAACATCACTGACCTTAAAATTTGAACTGAGTAAATACATTCCTCCTTTTAGGATGAACATGCTATATTCAATCACCTTTTTATCCTGATTAAAAGCAGAATTGTATTCAGAGTCTATGCAAAATGCCTTTTTCACATTAACAAAATAATTACTGAGCAACCAGTTTTGCATCTTTGGGCTTAACTTTTTAAACCTTTGGTGTTTAAAGAGTACATAACACAGGGAGAAATACTACACTTATGTTTTTGCTAAAGAAAAGGTATTCCAAACTTAAGTCTGCATTTTGCATCTGTACCATATCCCTGATCCTGATGTAAGCATACTTACAGAGCCATAAAATCGTTACAGTGAAATAGTTTCTCAGTATATGACGATACTAATGAATAACAGTAACTGCAGTGGAGAAAATGAAAATAATCTTTTTATCTTTGAGAGATTTTATCAATCCTTTTCCCTGAAATGATTCTACGTTCAGTGTAATACTAGAGAAAATTAATACTTAAGACTATATGGATCTCTCAGTCTTTTCAGTTAAGATTTATTACTTGGTAGTTTGAAAAAATGTTGCTTATTAATCCTGTAGTGAAGATACATTGAAAAGTAAGTTATAAACTATTTTATTTTTATTAAGCAAATACCCTTCAAGTCAAATTAGTAGAAAAATATAATAATGCACTATCAGCAATAGTGTGGCCAGCAGCACCAGGAAAGCGATCGTCCCTCTGTACTTGGCAGTGGTGAGGCCACACCTCAAATACTATGTTCAGTTTTGGGATCCTCACTACAAGAAGGACATTGAGGTGCAGAGTGTGTCCAATGAAGAGCAGCAAAGCTGGTGATGGATCTAGAGAAAAGTCTACTGAGGAGCAGCTGAAGGAACTGGGGTTGCTTTAGCCTGGAGAAAAGGAGGCTCAGGGGAAACCTTATTGCTCTCTACAACTGCCTGAAAGGAGGTTGTGGTGAGGTGGGGGTCATCTGTTCAACTAAGTAACAAGCAATAGGATGAGAGGAAATGGCCTCAAGTTGCACTAAGGGAGGTTTAGATCTGACATTAGGAAAAAATTACATGCAGAAAAGGTTATAAAGCCCTGAACAGGCTGCCCAGGGAAGTGGTGGAGTCACCATCCCTAGTGGTATTTAAAAGATGTACAGATCTGGTGCTTAGTGACGTGGTTTAATGGTGGACTTGGCAGTGTTACATTAGCAGTTGGGACTCTATGATCTTAAGGGTCTTTTCCAAGCTAAGTTATTCTATGATCACATTCATGATCACTGCATTTTTATTTTTTGTGTGTGTGTGTGTGTGTGTGTGTGCATGCTACAAAACTTAAAAAAAAAGTAAAATACTTCTAGTCTAATACTTCTAGTCTTTTATCCCTGACCTCTTGAGGATAATGTCCTCCAAAACTTGGAACACAGTTTTACCACTGCACAGTTTCAAAACCTTGAAGAGTTTAGAACTGAAATATTGGCAGGACCATATAAATAGTAGCATAAATTGTATATTTAAGCATAAATTAGTGTTTATTAGCTTTCAGTTATACACACTTAAAAAGCATATTGATGTTTTGAATTTGGCAGATTAGATCAAATTTTTCAGCTGTGTAATTTTGATACCTCCAAACGCAGAAATGAAACTTCAAATCATCTTGTAAGCTTCTATGATATGACATTCACATCAATGCTTTTCATATCAAGGCTTAACTTGGCTTAATTAAGAGTGATAGAGAATCTCAACATTAATTTTCAGCTTAAGACATACAGCGGTACGCAGCCGAGTTCCTCCCTTCTGTCTTTGACTAAAAGCAAGTCCTTTAAAGGCAACATTTTGCCTCAGATTTTAACAGGGACATCTAATTCTTCATAGTCAACTTGAAGCTTCACTTTTCAGAAAGAAATTCCCATTTCCTGTTGTCTTCTCCCCTCCAGTGGGGTCCTCAGAAGGAATGACACTGAGCATCCAAAAATGCTACTGTTCCCTCTCCTCCACTCCCCAGCCATCACTTGGCACACTTGGTAATGTCGTTTGCTCACCAGCTTTCCATTTAGAAAAGTTAAGCATTGAGTTTCCATCACTTCAGGTCTGGAGGCTGAAAGGGGGAGTCTTTTGCTGTCCACAACTACAAAGTTTTACTGGTCAACTGATCACATGAACTTAGAGCTGACCAATTTACTTTCTTGAATAAAACTGTAATATACAGATAGGGAAAGACCATAAAAGCTCTATAACAGCAATAGAGAATACTGAAATTAGGGGAAAGCATCTCACACCTACCTGTATGCCCTTAGGCAGCTTACTGTAAGCCTAACTCCTGGGAGACAATTATCTGAAGAAATTAAACAACATTTATCCTTATAAAGAACTAAAATTTAACACATTCAGGTAATAAGTCAAAATTATCCACATTCTCTCTTGGAAAACTTTGTTCCCCAAGCTAGCTTGTGTTCCCAGAACTCTAAAGGCACGCACCCACATTCTGTGTGAAACAGCACTGTTCCCGATGCCTAAATTCTCTTGTTAAATCTCTCCCCATTTTATAGCTAATCACATTTTTATAGCAGGCATGAAGCACTCTACAAGGCCCTTGCTGAGCTGTTCCTGTAAATCAAAACCTTATTCCATCGTTCTGCTTGCTGGCAGCCAAGCAAGGTTACTTTTACCATTTATGGTTGTAAAACCCATCCAGCTTTTTCCCCTCTTTAGTTGCTGCCTTTTTTTCCACTATTCTTTCCTTCTGTATCTTGCTCCAAGAAAGATATTCCAAGTTCAGCTAAACAACTTCAGAACTCATCCTTAAGCTGCTTGTCTTCCAGTATACTTACAACCTCATGAAAATATCTAACAAGACGACAAGTGAAATATTAATACAGTATTTAGGTCAAGAGCCTCCTTCCCACCTTAAGTCACATGAAACAAACCGAAGCCACACAAGAACAGCAGCAGCTCAAAAGCTCTTTACAGTAAATTATCACTATGTGGCCCATATGTATACTAGCTCGTAAAATAAGGCCCAGATCAGATTGGAGGTGCTCAGAATCACAGTTTAACACTCCGATATAAACACTCAGTCCAATATATGAGCAAGAAGAAAGCAGCACCACAGTTAAATCTTACTATTAGACCACCTATAAGCAGACACCCCTTTCTGGAGCAAAGTAAACTTAAAAAAGGGGGGTGAAATCCCAATTTTAGATATGCTGTCCAATTCCATGCACCCTCCAGGCAGATAGGGTATTAAACTGAAACAGCCTCTATTTACAATTACCACAGTCTGAAACACCAGATTTAGGTTTTGCCAGGTCTGGTTCTGTTCTTCCCCTCTCCAGCTCAGAGCCAGAGCGTCCTGCCACAGAAAGACTAAAAGGACTGTCTGTGCCCTTCCACAAGCCTGTGCAAGGCATATCACAACACAGCTCTGTAAGAAGCTTCTATGTTGCGTAGAAAGACAATGATGTATACTTGAAACTCCTGAATTTTCAGCTAGAAAGTGTGCATGGGAGCATTCAGCACACAGGTATCATTACAGGGATGTTACTACAGAAGAACATGCGTCCAGTTACAAAAGCAAAGCAACCCTTGTTGCTTAGAAATTAAGTGGTCTAGTGCTTTTTCCAACTGACTTGAAATCTACACTGCTTTGCAGATATGAATAGATTTATGGACTAAACTGAATTTATCCAAGCATCAAAACCAGCCTATTTTTGGTCTAAAATGGCCTTTCACAAGTGTCACCCTACTTTTAAAGGGTAACGTTTAAAAGGAATTAAGCACAGCTCAGCTTCACATTTAATTCCTACATTAATCTCAGCCTGGGATTTGAAACTGAGAAATCAGCACTGGAAAGTTACTGACCTTGAAGCTTAACATCTTTTGAATCTCATAGGTGAAATGAACAAGCTAGAGGGATCACAATGTATACATGCACAGAAAAAGGCTCTCCAAGGAGATTGTTCTCAGACTAACTGAATGGCTCAAGACAACAAGTTGGTTTGTGAACCCACATTGCTCCAGTCTTTTGTGTCAGAACAAATCTGCAAGCAATCAGTAGAAGTGATGCAACTACCTGCTTATCAAGTGGATATTTTTTTTTTTTTCTGATTTCTGGAAGCATGCCCTAAATAATGCTGCTCACTTAGAAGATGTTTGATTTTGTGCATAATTTATTGTACATATTCTATGCAGATGTGAGCATAACTAACTGTTGTTAGTATTTTCCACCTGGAAAAGCACAGTGACTATACTGATTAATGGCTCCATGATGATTACATCATTTTTGACTTCACCCCTTGTAGTTAAGCATATTTCCTGAACAATGGAATGGAGGGTGATCAAAGAAAAACAGTTTTCAAGGTCATAAGTTCTTGACACACAGCAAGAGATGCTTAAAATATCTCAGCATCCTGAACTCTTGGGTGCAAGATGAGGGAACTGCAGTGTTTGGAGGGAACTACAGTGTTTGGAGCAACAGCCTTATGCTGGGTCTTAGAGTAATGGTTGCACATAATGAGAGAAGAGGAGAGAGAGGAGCCATACAAAACCCTGCTCTTGCCTATGGAAGTGGCCACTTGCTCCCTTGGGTCCAGAAGGGCAAGGTACCAAAGAATAGAGATTCCTTTCACCCAGAGGTGGAGTCTCTGGGGAAGGGCTGCAAACACCTAAGACTATGAATACATCTCCATGCTTGTATTCTCTTTCATTGCCTTGTTGCATAACTATGAAAAATGACTAAAGCAACTACAACCTGGCTTCTTGTTGACTATCTGATAAGGGATCCTCACAGTTCCTACCCTTACCTTCCTGAAAAGAATGGAAGGTAGGAGAACATCCACTGAAACACAAAAAGAACTTTAGAAATGAGGTTGCCTGGAAGAAGTTTCTTGCACTTTCTGGTAAGAAACGTCAACATCCTCTCTCATGCTTAACATGATAACTATAGATGAATGTCTTTGAGAGCTCATCATCAAAGGGAGAGAAAAAACTTGTTATAATCTTTCAGCTCCACAACCCTCCTATCCAATAGCAAATAAAATCAAATATGGGTGGATTGTTCATCAAAAACAGGTCAGATCATGATCTTACAGTAAGATGAATAAATATCTGGAGTAATGCCATTAAGTCAATGGAGCTACCCTGAATTTGCACACAAAATCAGGCTTGTTATATTCCAACTTGCTAAAAATGTGGCTGAAATCGCTACGTAGCACAGTAGCTGAAAGATTTGAAGAAAACTACTCAGATGTGTTGTTCTGAGAAAAAAAAAAGAGCAGAAGGTTAGATTCAAATCCTACTGTCAATATAGCAAGGGTCAACATTAATATTTTCTTCTCTGATGCAATGAATTGTCAGATCTCAGCTACACTGCTGTCCTGCTATCTCCTGGGAGGAAGGATAAATTGGTTAATAAAGTTCTTTCCAAAAAAAAAAAAAGCCTTCAAAAGTAGAAACATCTGCTGTGTTCATTAGTCACTATTTGGCCTGAGTTCAGTAGTAAGGCAAACTTCAAACCCATTCCCTTTCTCTTACCTAGAGAGGTCGCAGCAAATAGGATCCCAGGTTTTTGGAAGGGGGCTGTGAAGCTTGCAGATACACTTTGCTTCCTTCCCCCCCCCCCCCATAACAACATAAGAATGCATTCAAACACACTAGCATCTCATGGTTGTAATATGATTTACTGCAGGCACAAAGGTTCAGGTAGCCAATTTTTTTTTAAGTATGGCATTTAAGAAACATAGCAAAGAAAAAATACATATATTTAAAAGTACATTAACAATTAGTTCAAAAATCTAAGCCTATAACCATGTGAAAACTGGGGAGAGTTGCAGAAATCACTTCTGTCTGAAGTGAAACTCGGAGTCGAATCCAAATACCAGAAGTTTGGGTTTACTTCTAGACTTCAGCTGCCTGCAGAACTGGACTAAGCAATACTGGAGTCATACACTTCCTCCCCCCCCCCCCCCCCCCCCCCCCTCCAATATAAGTCTATTGGTCTTCGGCAGCCCCACACTCCA
>JANHGN010004541.1:79341-99315 GCA_024605025.1 Megaceryle maxima
ACACGCGCGACAGAAACCTGGGGAACAAAACTTCCCCCCCCCCCCCCCCCCCATTTAAAAATATTAGTAAGTTTGTGAAGTCAAGCACTCCAGATTTGGAAAATAAACACCAGAGCCCTATTAGTTTTTCTCCTTTTCTTCTGTGTAGAAATATACCATAAGAAAAAGATACTGTTTTTTTACTCTTCATTCAAGAGAAAAGTCCACACATGACATGCATGAGGGATGCTGCCCAAAAAGAACTGTGTGATAAGGTTATTAATGGGCTACTTCATTCACAGCAAAATCCACAGCAAGGGTTTTCTGTTGAGATGCTCAGTATGCCAATACCAGGAGTCTAGGTAAACCCTAACAAAGTCCTTAAAGCTGTTGACCACCATTTTGCACACATAGAATGTGCTTTCACATAATCTTGCATATAAGTCAAAATGTAAAACACTTGACATTGCCAAAATGACAGTCATTAGACAGGCCATCCCTGCACCTCCAGGAACTTATAGGCAGCTGAAGAGTGGTTATATGCAAACCACCCCAAATCTTTCTTGATACATCAGAAAGACAGGCAAATAGCACTCTATCCAAAATATGCTGTGAGGACTATGCCTGAAATACTGGTATCACAGCTAGAGTGACTTCAAAATACAAACAGTAGCTCCTTGAATGAGTACCTTCTGGCCTTAAGATCAGTTGAGGTAGAAATGGTCTGAAATGCAGATTGTTAGAATTCATAAGCATTTAAAAGCTACAGTTTGACAGAATTTCCTAATTATAGGGTGCTTGAGTTCAAAGCCATGAATACTGTTTGAACTTAGGTTGTATACCACTTTTAAGTTGATTTTTTAAAATCCAACCTAAAATTAAATTTTACATTATGATTTTGCATTGAAACCTGCTTGTTTCAACAACTGTTGATCACCTTCTGATTCATGACACAAAGCTCTGCTATTTAAGCAAGAAAAGAATTACAAATTTGTAATTGTCATATACCATGGTGGAGGGCAACAGACTGGAATGAGAAGTGACCAATGGCTTTCGTAGTGTCTTGTCTCTGTAAATGCCTAAGTAGCCATCTACTTGGGATGTTTCCTACCCTGTCCCACTCTTCCTGACCAGGCAAGGACTCTTTCCATTCAGATTTTTATTCTTTACTTCCTTCTCCCTTCAGATACCTGACCAGCTTTCTTTTCACAGATGTCTGTAAAACACAAACACTTCCTCATCTGGTGTCTGCTCCTAAATTCTAGGGTTTGGAGGTTTGGGAAGGGTGGGGGTTTGTTTCAGGTGTGTTTTTTTCTTCACAAGTGCTCTTCCCTTGCTTATTTTCTTTCTCTGCCTTCCAAACCACATTTATCTATGCAAGCAGTAGAGGGACGACACTGGGAAATTAGGAAGTAGTTTATCAGCTTTAGTACCTCTGCAGATGATCTTAGGTTGCCTTCATGTAGACACCTAAGGTTTTAAAGGCTAAGCTCTAATAAATTGCATCAAAAACAGCCAAGCTAAATATTCCGGGGTTTGTAACTCAATATAATTTGGACAGACACACCAAGGATACATGCTTCTAACAAATACTATCCTAATTCAAAACAGGGACTCTTTATTCTACAGCTAGAGAAATAAACAATTGAAGTCCAGTAATCATCATATTATGATTATAAAATATTTTTCCCAATTCACCATCACAGAAATAGTTAGTCTGCTGCAAATGAAAAAGATCAACAGCACATACCACAGACACACACTGAGAAGTGATGTAATAACTTCTGTCATCCTTTCATATAAGTGCTGTGTAAGTTATCTACATGGTTGAACAGCTTCCAAACTCACATTAAAGAACATTGTTTCAAATTAAGATGAGTACTTGCTCCTCTTTAAGAAGTCCACATTTTTATGTTAAAATTAATTCTATTTTGTCTTGTTATAAGATCACCCCATATTTAAAAATATTTTCTCTTGAACAGCACCGTACAATTTTGTACCAGAAGTATTTCAAAAACACTTCATGCTTTCCATAAGAAAATAAAGTTTAATTTCATCTAGTGTTTTCATTTTTCATATCAAACCTCTTGGTTTCTAGCAGACATAGGAGTTTCCAAAGTAGACAACAGAGCTATTCTTTTTCAAGCAGCATCTTAGTAAAATTGTTAAATATTTCTCTTGACTGAAAAATGGAAGGACATGTCTCTTGCTTTTATTTTCTATTTTTTCCTCCTCAAAGTAAGCTTGTTCTGTTTACCTTCAAGGATCCTACATATTATTATTCATACTATGCAGTGATGACCAATTTCACCTTCAGGAAAGAAAATTTTCCACTTTACCTAATAGTCATGCTCACTGTAACTTGTGTATAGCATCAGTGTGACCCCTCCTATATACATACTATGTTTGAGCTGGAGAAGGGAATGTGAGAGAGATACACCATGCCTGGAAAATACTCTAAGCTTACAGCCTTATCAATTCACTAAGTAAAATAGATGCTTTGAGAGGAGCTATTACAAGATAGCAATCATAAAAAAAACAAACAAACCAACCAAAATAAAAACCAAGAGAATCATACAGGAAACTACAGACTACCTCCTCTTTTTCCCTTCCTACATCAGTTATGCTCTCATCCTAATGTTTAAGGAAGGACTTCAATGTAACAGAGGAAGAAATTATGACATTCGTCATCTAGAATTTGGAAGTAAATTCTAACTCTATCAAAATTTATAAAGAAATTAATGTCCTGAGACATACCCTGTTTCAGTCAGAGCCTGCAAGCTTTGATGCAACAATTAAGCACATTTTATTACCTGCAGTGAAGACCATAACAGAGAAACTCCTGATCTTCATGTCTATAGCAAATATTGATCCCTTTTATTTACATGCCTTTAGCAAAATAACTCATTAATGCATCATACTCCCAATGAACTCCCTAAATACACTGTTGTATACTTGACTTCTTACCATGCACAGCAGATTGTCTAAGACGTCTAAGACAAAACAGGGTGATCAAAAGTACTGAAGGCTTTCTGGGGACCTTTAAAAAAACCTCTCATCCATTTCCAACAAAACTACCTTGGCAATTACATCGTCAGTGGTACTTTTCCAGCCTGAGAGGCAGCTCATATTTCTGTTTTCTTTAGGCTAACATTCTATAAAGGAAAAAAATTAAAATCCAGAATTTTGTAGCAAAGATGGGAGGATGTTATCTTTCAGATAGGCAGGTGGAGTCTGTCCAGAGTGTGAATACACTCTTAATTCATAAATGACAATCCTTTTCCAATTTACAGGGTAAAACTAACACAATTATAAAGAAAATGTTTATTTGTGAATGAGTTTGACATGACAGCAGTTAAGGGATAGAGTCTGTAAAAGATAATCAGTAGTCCCTTTTCATCTTCAGTTCTTTTATTTCACAGCAGTGCTAGCTGTTAGTGTAAGTCCTACAAATGTCCAAAGCCAATCTTCCTTTCTTTCACATCTCAGCAGAGACTAGTCTAGTTTAATGCACATAGGAAAGTTTGATCTAATACTAAAATCTAATTCTCTCATCCATAGTAACTGTGGATAAGACCTGAACCCTTTGCTCTTTGCAGTAAGTTTTTCAGTATTCAAAGACACTTCCCTTCCCAACCTCATCCTAAGCTAAAGGAATGCAGAACTTTCAGTGATCTCCCTAATAGGTCAGGTTTTCTGGGCTTCTGTTCATTCTTGCTTTCTGTTGAACTTATTCTAATGATTACACTTCTAATGAAATACACTCATAAACCCTTGTCCTGGTTTCGCTGGGACAGAATCATAGGCCAGCCATGGTCTGCAGGCTATTAGCAGTCTGGAGTCAGCCAGGGCTGCTGGCCTGAGCTGGCTACAGGTGTATCCCATCCCATAAATGTCACACTCAGTATAAAGGGGGAAGTTTGCTGGGGGGGGGGGCTTCTGCTCAGGCTCCTCCTTCTCTTTCTCCAAATCCCAAGGACTGCTTTCCCTGTTAATTGTGACTGATGCACATTTGCTGGGCTGAGGATAACAGTGTGTACTTTATATTGGCATTGGTATTAGTTTGGCTGTTTCATTAAATCTGGTTTTTTTTCAACCCATGAGTCTTCTCTCCTTTTCTCAATCCTCCTTTACTGCTGGGGAGGGGTCATCAGGTGATAGAGAAACTGCTATAGTTTAGCTGGATACAGGTTAAACCTAGACAACCCTCAAATTAGCTACCAAGATGCTTCTTAAAAGTAAACACGTAGCTTAAAACACTTGAAACAAGCTAGAGATGCTTGTATATTCCAATTTAGTACTTTTCAAGCTGAAGGAAGGCATATGAAGTGCCAGTGTGAAAGAACTCTGAAAAAACTTCATCTATATTAGCTTGCCTTCTTAAGACCCAGTAGTACCTGTTGCCATCTATAAACGTAACACCAGAAGCTTATGGTACTTGAAGTAAAAACTGGTGTCCAACAGTGTAGCTGTGCCTGGCTCAGTCCCTTCTTCCCTACTAAGATGACCAAAATCCCACCTAAGAGCTGCAGGACACTGACTTCATTCATTACAAAGGCGCTTGCCTCTCGCAATGGCTGATGGACCACATGTATCTCAGAACGGAAATACCTTTAAAAAGCCCCATGGTGTTAGAAAGTGCAGCACCGGACGAACTAAGCTATTCCACTCAAGTTTGTTTTGGCAGATTTTCAACTCTCTAGTCTATCCTTGCCTTGTTTTCACATACAGAACTTGGAACAATTCCATTTGTCAAGTCTACCTAGATGGAGCATTACATTGGCCTTAAAAATAAGACAAGGAGAAAAAGAGGAAAAAGTAATGCAATTCAATACTGTTAACAATTTTCTCACTATAGTTTTATGTATGCAGAACAAAGGTGGAAGGTAGACAGGGAAAAAAACATATTTGAAATCTGAAGACTCAAAAGACTACTTTTCAAGCCATGCTACTTGACATAAGATAGTGTTAGCTAAATATCGAAGGTGTATTTTTGTGAAAAAAAGTCATCATACAAAAATAATATCTCTGAATAATTCTCAGTCAAGCTAGAAAAGGAAAATATGCTCATTTTCCATAGTTTGAGGACTTTACTACACCTGTCTAAACCAGACAGTTGCTAGCATTTCTTGTAAGACTGAAGAGCTTCCAGGCATATACATTTTTATATTAATAAAATAGCTATAAATATACATGCTATAATACATATATGCCATATATCCAGCACATATCTGTTAATGGGGGTATAAGATTACTCTGTTTTTCAAGCAAAAGTTAGTGATTAAAAAGCTGCATTTCCTTTTACACAGTCTTTCAAGGGAAACCTTTTTTACAATACCAGCACTTGCTTTAGATATCCTACCAGGAAACAATGACCAAATATGCACACTCAGGTATGTGTTTAAATAAAGAAGAGATTTCCAATTGAAGAAGAAATTTTGTAACATCAAAAGCCTAACCATTGTCATTCACTGAACTTGAAAAATCAAAGCAAAATCCCTGTTTTATTTTAAAATTTAACTTTGATGAAGTTCAGCTTCCATTTTATTCTCAAACATTTCTGTAAACCACAAGCAAGCTGTGATCAGTTTTAATTAAGTTAATAGATTATGAAAAATAAACTACCTCAAATTACACAATTCCTTTTTATTAGGGCGTGCATTTGACTTCTACAAAACCATTTGGCAGTCACTCATATCTCCAACGTGGCAGGAGCAAGAATACAAAAGCAATGAGAAAAGTGTTTCCCACTGGCATGGCATTTTTCATCTTACTTTCTCCATTAGTGAACATACTCACAATCATTTTAACAGTGTAGCTTACAGACCTTTAAGAAACTATATTCTGATCATAAAAATCCCAAAGCAACTTTGCCAAATCTGTTGAACATTAAGTACTACTGCAAGATATGTGCCACCTTTCCTGCAGTATTTTCTACTGTGCTACACAGCTATCAAATAGAGCACATGCTCTAAGTCAGTTTTGTGCTCCCAGCTTTTGTTACATAATTCAAGTCAGAGCCTTAACTTGATGCAGATTCATCAAGTATCAATCTGACAGACATTTAATACCTGTTTAGTCAAATTAGAAACAAGTTTATTACATATAGGACAAAACAAAGTATAGTTAACTGAGTCAAGATTATAATGTAACATTCACCATTTAAACAACCAAAATAACCCTCACCTTTTTACATCCTGTTGAAGTTTGCCTTTGGTGGCAGATAGCTGCTCTGCTTCATTTGTGGGTGAGAAAAATGGACTGAAATGATAAATGGCACCTTCAAGGGATGTGTTCTAAAACATGCTAGTTTCTTCATTCTCCCTAGAACAGCTCCTTTTTCTGTCTGAGGGTTCAGAACTTTCACTATCAATGGTATCAAAAAAGGAGGACAAAAAAAAAAAGCAAGCAAGCTTATTGTCTTCAGTTCATCATTGGACTCTGTACTCCACGGAGGTCTGCAGAACAACAAGTTGACGTTCACAGTACATTACTTCACCTCTGTTAACTGTTTTGGCAAGCAATCAATCCTTGTACAGTCATCAAGGGGTATAAACAATAATTCTTACACTTTCCCTTCTAGGGCTACACTAATGTGCTTGATTAATGACATCCAAGATTCACCAGTAACCTAAATCAACATATTTACCAGTGAAGCCATGGAAAACTGTAAGATTACTTTCTACTGGTAAGTGAAAAAGACTTGTATAAAGATTAGTCTTACAACATATAGGACAGATAATTTGCAGCAGGACAGCACACAGGTAACTTAGAACCACAGAAGCTCTTCTGGAAAATATTTACTATTCTCTGCAAGTCTCATCTTGAACAACAGAGAGTAGTAGCAAAGTCTCAGTAACAGCTAATATTTGCAAGACTGCAAGCAGATGCTTTTCTCTGTTAGCAGGACAAACAGGGCACATTTTTAACACCTGAACCCATCTCTTCAGATGTGTTCATTTTCAAAGATTTTTTCTCCAGAAAACCTCAAGTTTAAGCCACTCAGTTACATCTTTACTTCTCAAAACAGTTTAACCAGACATTGAAATTATCCAAGACAACAGTTTAACTGCTTCTAATAATTTAATAAACTTCAGAGCAAGCAGCAGGTCGATCATGGTGATCCCTGGTGACATTCTGTATTAGGTTTACAATCCTGAAATTCTTTTAAGCTTACAGAAAATAAAATAGGCAAGGTTTTTACTTCCTTCTTCCTGTGCACAGTATTTGGTGAAGAATACCCATGGCTGTCCCTTCAGAAATCAAACCTACTTTTCAGCTTGTGGAAGGAGATTAATTCATTTATGACTGCCATTGCTTTTTTTTTTTTTTCCCCCCCCCTTTTCTCCATAACTATATAATCACTATATGGTATGGGATAGCATTTCATTTCAGGTAAGATTATAAAAATCCAAAGTCTGTAACTTCAGAGAAAAGGAAAAGATAAAATATTTTTTTTTTCTGTATATCATTCAAGTCTACTTTTTTATTACACAAAGTTATGACATGAAATTTTAATTTTTGTTTCATGCAGGCAGTACTCCCTCCTCTCATCCATGTTTTCCGCATGAAAATGGACTAGGTAGCCATTGGGTGTTTAAAGAAAGACATTATCCACTACTTCACATCTCCGTCCCTCATACCAGCTGAGAGCAAGCTGGCATCAAAGCCTTCAGGAGGTACTGATTTCTTCTGCTGGCCAGCTCAAACCCAGCGTTAAGAAGGAAAGCAGCAGCACAACAGAAATAAGCACTATCCCTAAACCAGTCCTTTCAACCAAGAACAACAGAAAGTTGGTCTCCAACCTAACCTTCATACCATGTCCAAAAGTGAAGACTCCAGATGTTTGTTTAGTCTCAGCTAAGATGCTTTGACTACATTACACGAAGCAAAAGCTCAGCCCTGAGGCCTCCAGAGAACCTGGTGACTCATCTGCCTTTAATTCTGTGAATTCAAACTGCCAAGAGTGCCCTATGGTTCTGTAGTTAACCATGGGCCTGCAAAACCGTTTGTCTCGCTATCATCACAAAACACCTTAAGGTCTTCATGCTAAGCAATTCCAGCCCAGACAAGCAATGCACTAGAAAGTGGTTGTGCATACCAGTGGCTTCTGACTCCCACATAACCAATGGTCCCTATCACCCTCAACTTGTAAACCTCTGTGCAGCCATACTTTATACATCCTTGGAGACGATTAATTTAATTTTGATTTCCTCTCTGTGTTTGCTTTGGAGGTTTGGAGCTTGAGCAATATATATGACACTAAAATTTGGCAGCAAGCAGCCTATAATATGATGTATATCATTTCAGCCTGGCCAGTATGCTCAGGAAAACAACAAGCTGTCAGGGAGGACAGATTCACATTCAGAAAGTAGAAGACTGGTGTAGGAATAAGGAATGGAAAGACTTTTCCAGGAGCTGAACTTAAGAAGGATGGGCTCCAATATCAGCCATGTGACCAGGTGAACACAATGCCCAGCAAAACAAGCTATGACCATGACAGAGGAGGTGGCACCAGGCATACAGGTCTTCAAACCCATGTCCTTTCCATCGTCCACTGGGTTTCTAGTATATTAGCTACTGGTATCTTCCAAAGCTTGCCAGAGCAATGATAAAACCAGGGATAAACAAAGAGGTATCATTGACACAGGGAATCAGACAAACAGGACTTTGCTGGTCTGACTTGCATGCTTAAGCATGATGCTAGATTAAAGAAATTAAGTATTTTCTATAAGATTTTCCAATAAGAGAAGTAGGAATTAAACACTGGACTGTACCATTTCCAACGTTAACTTCCACTAAACATTATAAATTTCAGTCTCAATTTTTATTCCATCAGTTGTCCTTCATGAAGGACAGCGTGTGTAGTATGCTAGTCTATGTATATAATACTCTATTCTAAGTAATCCTAAAATAATGATTGTATGATTAGAATACTGAGGCAGTAAATGTTCTATGCACAACAGAAAGCAGCTTCTTTTGTATTCCAAGTAAACAGAAGGACATTTTTTTTAGCTCCTTCATGCCATTTTTCATAGCTGAAATGTGTTTGCTCTGCTGAGTTCAGTGGTACATACCTACAGCCACAGGCTACCACCAGTGCATGAACACAACTATTACTGCCTGTAGCAAAACAATCCAACCATCCTCACACAGACCGTGTTTCAAGGATTGCCCAGCATATAAGGATTCTTCAGTGAGTACAAACTCAAAAGTATCCGACATCACAAGCTATTACTGTTTCAATAGTGTACTAGTCTTCTAGCATTTCCAGATTTCCATCCACCTAGAATTGGCAAGGTTCCTGTTATTACACCTTTATATTAGTTTATCAAGATTATGTTGTTGCTTCCAGCAGAAGCTTTCTGTAAAAGGGACACGAGTGCTGTAATGCAATGGCCTATGTCTGTCTTAATGTCTGTTATCTCTGCTTAACAGAGTATTACCCCTACATAGGAAACCTGAAACTACATCTGTCTTTTTAATATTATATAGCACAGAAGATTTATTTTCAACTGAAAATTTACTACCTTTGCTAACTTTTGTCATAACTGCTTCCTTTTCCAAGTCTAAATTCAGTCTGTCCAGTTTGAGCGGTACCTTCCCTCCGCGAAACAAAACGAAAACCAAACCAACCAACCAAATAAAACCCAAAACAAAACAAAAATCCAAACAAACAAGATAAAAAAAAAATCCTAGTCTATTCAGACTTGTCACTCACAAGCTCAATAACAGTGCTAAATATGACTGTTACATTCAAATTAAAAAATTAATTCTGTTTAAATTTCCTACAGTGTTTCAGCCAGGCCCAAGATACAACATGCAATATCCAAAGATTGAGCATAAGACCATGTATTTCAAACACATATATATAGGTATGTGTGTGTATATAATTATTTATGTATTCCTTTTAAACCTTTGCCATAGAGTGATTCATGGTTTGAATAATTGTATCTGAAGACTATCATACTGTGGATGTGCAAGATGGTTGACAAGATGGTGCCACACAGTTAACAAACACCTAGTTTTCCCTGACCTTATTCTGTTAGTTTACAATTCTGTGCTCAAGGAAAAAGAAATTGCTGATTTTTCTACTGTTTCCAGATGTTAAATGACAACAGATGTGATCAGTATACCTGAAGCTTTAAATACTTCAGCTAATCTGTACATCCACTTTAAGATGAGTCATCCTAAAAGAATCTTGAATTGGTGAGAAAAAGGCATCATGTCACACTCTGGGCATTATACATAGCATTCCCCGACAAACTGGGAGCTGCAGCATCCTTCAGTTGCATCAATTTAACACAGACACGATGTACAAACTAGGAGGTTAAGCAGGTATGTCAAAGCAGCATGGGAGCCAAAACACTTCCAAGCCCAGTAGATCCAATTCTGAGCTGTGCAAGTCATTCACAGACCACAATAAAAGTGACCACAAAACTGTGTTAGAATTGAAAAGAAGATTACTGTCCAAAGACAAAGAAATCCTTCCACTTGATATATGAACCACATTAGTATTAAAACATACTTTAAGTCAGAGCAGAATTAATGTTTAATTTTCAAGGAGAAACTAAGGCCAAAAAAAACCCCCAACTTTTTAGCTTTTTTTAATGAGTAAACACACACACCACAAACTACTGCAACACAATGTGTAAAGAAGTGAGGACTGGTGACATATGTTCAGTTGAGCATCCTCCTCTGCCAAGTTTCCTGAAAGTTCCAACATGTGCACAGATGAGAAGAGCTGTAGCTCATCCAAAACTTGAAATTTATTTCCTGGACACAAGGAAATGAACACAAACACATAGAAATAAAAAACCCAATCCACAAATAGCACCACAGCACCTAAAACACACACATTTTTCTTGCTATAGAGAAATGCGTCAGGACTTAAATGAAGACCAGTATCATTGACAGCAATCCCTTTTATACAAAAGGTGACTTTGGTACGGAGTTTAAAAGGAGCTGACAAAAAAATGCCTCAGATTTACACTCAAGTTTCAGCTATTTCAGAGGCTTTCTGCAATGTTTTATTACTAACTCTAGGGATGTTATTTTTCTATATCCCTTTAATAAAGGAATAACTTTTTGATGGGTTATTTCAGTCCAGTAACAACTTCTTAAGAAGATGGGGTGCATTTCTAAATCTGTAAGGTCCCTATTCCAGTGCAAATGACTTCTTTCATGAATGGCTCAAGCATCCAAAGACTTCAGTTTTTAAGGAAACTTCTTGATTGGCTGTATCTGCAAGGTTCCGTTATCTCCTCAAATGTTGACTGAACTCTTACAAAGCTGTGAAGAAATATGGCCTCTCTCAGGACTTAAAATTATTAGTAAGAGACACTTACTCTTGGATTTTGACATAAAAGCTTAATTTCATTTAGAACAATAAGTAACTATTTGGGATTGATATGTGAACTATTTTTTAGAATCACAGTCACAATCCAAGGTAAATATCTAATTTTAAATTCACATGTAGAGCTTGCGAGTTACCTTTGGTAACCAGGTGGGCTTCCTTAATCCAAAAGTAGTATGATACATCAGTTTTCCTGGCAGCCATCAAAATGCAGAGATTCAGCATGATTATATTTGCTGTTAACTAAGCCATCCAATACAAAATGCTTGTTTCTCCAGACTGAATTGGCTAACCATTCAGACAAAAAGACACAATTTCTGTGAAGGAGCCCAAAGGAAGCACCTTAGCCTTTCGGCAGTATCTGCGTCTGGGTCATGGCTTAGGCCTTGCCAGCAGCTAAGCACCACACAGCTGCTTGGTCTCTCCTCCTCTCCCCATGGTGGGATGGGCAGAAGAATCAGGAGAAAAAGGTAAAAACCCTCTGGGTTAAGGACAGTTTAATAGAACACAAAGGGAGAAGAAACAAGAATAAAAATAACAAGAATAACACACAACTGCTCACCACCCACAACCTGCTGCCCTTCCCCTGACAGCTTTTCCTTTCTATACTAAGCATGACATCCATATGGTATCAAAAATCCCATTGGCTGGTTCAGTTCAGCTATCCTGGCTGTGACGCCTCCCAGCCTCTTATGAAAACTAAACCAATCCTAGCCAAACTCAGGACAGCCTGCTAAGGTATAAGCATGATATATCTTACTGAGCAATAGACAATAAGATACAGAGGTTTGGTCAGTCATATTTTTAACCACATTCTCTCTCTCTCTTTTTTTTTTTTTTTTTTTTTTTTTTTTCTTCCCTTTTTATAACTTCGCTACTAATATAATCTATTTTTCAGTTTCTTTCACCTAGTTTTACTGCTTGCAATTCCCAGCTACATTCCCTTCCTCCCACCCCCCAAGACCAATATTTTACTTTCTGTTTAGTTATGGTTTTGTTATTCTTCCCTCCTGAGTAACACAGAAACACAGAATACCAGGTTATCTAAACGTGGTTGCTCTAATTTAGAGACCATAAAGGTTATACAGTAACAAGTTGATGGCTTATTGTCCTTCTATGCTCATCTTATTTCCAAAATATGTGAGAAAAGATGTTTCACTCTTAGACAGGGATATATAAGGAGTTGCTCTAATAGGGTATGTTTCAATTTCTACAAAATTAGCAGGTGTGGAATTTAAGCAGCACGGAACCACTTTAAATTCTGAGTCAAAGAATGAATGTAGGATAATAAAATGACACTAATAATTTGAGCATTAAATTTATTCCCAAATTCAAGAGGATACCCTTGTGTTTCCCCTTTAGACATCTGTACAAATCATAACTGGAATAACGAGTAACAGAAATTGGGATGTGAGTTAAATTACATCAGTAATAAGTCTTGTGTTTTTTCAGTTCACATCAGCACCTGCTTTCTAATTCAAAACGGACATCTGTGGGTAATCCTGACAATTTCTTGTGACAGAATCTCACATTTGTTTTTGAAACCTCCTGGTCTTCTCCTTATAAACAATATTTTTTAAAAGACTAATATTATCACAGTAACAGAAAATATCAGGTGGGGGTGAGTATTTCCTGTGTCTTTGGGTTGTTTTTGGCAACATACAAATGCACATTCTAAACAAAAATAATTTACAAAATGAAAAGCATATGAAAGCGTTAACATATCAAGCTGAAAAGAGACCAGCTCTGCCTTCACCCCAAAGAGCTATTTAATGTGATTGGTAAAATCTGAACCCAGTGACTGAATGGTAGTGCTGTTATTTTGATTTGGATACAGTTTAATTGGGGGTGACATTCTTAGCATAGTCCAGCAAAGTATTCAGATTTCATTCAATACTGTGGGAGTCTGTCTTCCTTAATTTGACACTGACAGAAATGATCTTTACTGAACATTGAAGGATAAAATCAGATCCATTATTCATCCAGTGCCACAAAGCAGAAAAAAAACCCAAGTGTTCCTCAAAAATATTTTCAAAAAAACCCCCATATTTGTCAAGTAGTCTGACAAATTAACAGCACCAATTGACACTGACTGATGTCAGTTCTTTTTACTGGAAGTAGCCAAAGCAGATTCAGAATATTGTGAATTTTAGCCAGACCCAGAATAATCCCTCATTAGAGCAGGCACATCAGCTTCTTGACCAGTTTCACATGCTTAACATTACAAAAGGCTTCCAAATACAAACGCATGGCTGGACAGAAAATGTGTAGTACAACTGAATCTGAGGTACATGGACATTAAAAGAAATTTGAGAAAGTTGCTGTTTCAGTAGTGAAAGAAAAAATGTTTACAAATATCTGCAGGGTGGGTGTCAATTAGAAGGGGCCAGGCTCTTTTCAGTGGTGTCCTGTGATAGGACGAGAGGTAATGGTAGCAAGGTGAAACACAGCAAGTTCCACCTCAACATGAGGAAAAACTTCTTCACTGTGAGAGTGACAGAGCACTGGAACAGCCTGCCCAGAAAGGTTGGGGAGTCTCCTCTCTAGAGACTTTCAAGACCCACCTGGATGTGCTCCTGTGTGGCATGACATAAGTGTTCCTGCATTGTCGGGGGGGTGGACTCAATGATGTCTAGAAGTCCTTTCCAACCCCTACCATTCTGTGATTCTACGAAAATATTCTCACAGAAAAAAATCAGATGGAACTTTAATTTTGCCTCAGAATACAAAAACCACTAAATCTTGTTTCAAAGGTGAAAGAAAAGCAAGAGAGCCAAAAAAGCATTATAATGTCAGAAAGCAGAGTTCCAGCTAATGGTTTATCTCAGCCCACAATAAAGAATCACAGAATCACTATGGTTGGAAAAGACCTTTAAGGGCGTCAAGTCCAACCATTATCTACTCTACCAGAGTCACTACTACACCATATCCTTGAGCACCGTATCTAGAGAGCTTTTAAATGCATCCAGAGATGGCGATTCAACCCCTTCCCTGGGCAGCTTGTTCCAGTCTTTGATAGCCCTTTCAGTATAGAAGTTTTTCCTGATGTCCAACGTAAACCTCCCCGGCACAACTTGATGCCATTTCCTCTTCAATCGGTTGTGACTTGTGAGGAGAGACCAACATCCACCTCACTACAACCTCCTTTCAGGTAGTTGTAGAGAGCAAAAAAGTCTCCCCTCAGCCTCCTTTTCTTCAGACTAAACAACCCCAGCTCCCTCAGTCGCTCCTCAGAAGACATTCTCAAGACCATTCACCAGATTTTTTTTTTTTTCCCTTCTCTGAACACGCTCCAGAACCTCAATGTCTTTCTTATATTGCGTCCCAAGTAAACAATCTTCCAAGCTCGAGTCCACTGAAGACTGTCCAATTATGGTTTTATCATTTAGAACACATTTGTGGCAGTTCTATAGGGAAAACTACTAAAAAGTCCTTCCTTGTGAGAGGTAAACAACTGCTCTGCACAGTACAGTTCCTGAGGTTTCAGCTGCCACACAAAGCTTTTATTGCTCAATTGGAAGGTAAAGAACTACCTTGTAAGGCTTACAAATTTAAATCTTGCCAGGGAGATGTGATGGTAGTGTTTAGGGAGAAGAAAAGTAAAGTAAAATTTAAAAAAAAAAAATAAAAAAATCTACATTTACATGTCTATGTGAACTTATTAATATCTTCATATTAAGGTAATCACAAACTTCACAGCTGGGAAGAATTTGTTCAAACTATCCACATCTTGAGTTCTCTTAGCGTTAAAGTTTGCCTTTCATAGATTTCCACCCAGCACTATTTACCTATACTGAACAAACACTGAATACCTGAGAGTGCTGTGAACTTTCACTCTCCGACATACAAGATGGAAATGGACTTCATGTTAGGGAAAAACACAAGCACTGTAGATTGTACAAACTGAAATTTCACTATCATGACCAATAATAATTTACAATGAAGGTTTATGATCTATGCAAGTCACTGCAAGCAGTATGACAAGCTATGTTCATCCAGAAAAGCCATCAAGAGTCTTCCCACTCCTGCATTCATATCTCTAAGGCAACAGAGATACATCACAGGTAGGCAACGTGCCTATGAAAAGCTCCATACTTAATTTTCTTGGAGGTGAAATCAAAACTAACCAATCTAAATGGACTACCAAATCTTACAAAAAAAAGATTTACAATGCATTTCTAAAGATATCCTGCCCACCTTCTGGGAAGCCTATGTACACAGAAGACACCAGAGTAGGTGAGTAGAAGTTTCCTAGCTCATTATAGCTGATAGGCTGCTATAGGGTATCAGGAAGAAAACAAAACCAGAAACTTCACACACACCCCAAACCATGTTTTATTTAAACACTAAAACATAAATTATACTTAAAGGTTCAAGAGATATAAATTCCTGATCCATCAGGACAGTTCAAGGTAAAAACTAACCTTAAATATGACAGGAAATATCAAAATGGCCAGTTGCTGAACCCAGAGCAGGCACAAAACCACACCCCAAGTTATGGTTGATGAAGACTAAAGGAATATGTAGATGGCTAATCACCAGGTTATACTCATGCTTATTTATAACTAGGCTGGAAGTATAAACCAAAGTCTACTGTAACTACCCAAACCAGTGACAATCCAGCAATCAGAATTAACAGGAACATAAGAATTACCATTATTCATTCTTGAACTGCCATTTTCATCAGCTAATCTCGGTACATACTTCTCAAGGGAAGCGTAAGGAATGCTGGCAGAAACAAAAGATGCCAAACTTCAGTGACTTGAGAAAGAACACGGTAGCAGGCATTATGCTACAATAGCCAGAGAGTAGAACAGAATGAGTCAGCAACTCTAAGCAGGTATTTGTCAAGCACACTGCTGGTTTTGGCACCGTTGGCAGTATCAGTCTTAACAATTCTACAGTCATTTGACAAGCTGACATAAATAGATAAGATACAGGAAAATAAGGCAGGATATTTTTTTGCAATAAATTTAAACTACTGCATCTTAACAGGAATTGTCAAAGTTAAAGACACAAGCTTGCTGTTCCAATTTTATTTCATTATTTCAATCAAGTGCTAGAATTAATCTGGAGGAATTTGCTAGCGTCACTTCATAAATTCCGGAAAATGGATAAGCTGGACATATTTAAATAAGCATTATCAGGTTGTATATATTCTTCAAGCAGTCTTAGGAGACAGTCTAGCATTGAAGAAAGATGGCTTCTTAGACTAGCAGATGTTGGACAATCATCAGATACTTCAAGATGACTCTTCACTTTTCAGGGAGGGAAACTGCTTCAAATAGCTACCAGAGGCAATAACAGACATAGTACAGTTTGGTGTCAGAACCTCCCTGTGATAACAGTATTTAAGGAGTTTGGTAGAGCAGTTTAAAGAAAGAATTACATTTGGAATCTTGGATTCCTTAAAAATGAGATTGAGAGGTAATTGAATAAACTGCAATCACTCCTTCCAAGCATCAGACCTTTACTTTGGAAAGGCTAATGCCAGGTTTTTAAATTGGGATCATTTCTCTTTAACAGTACTGTAAGTGCATTTTCTCTGGTGGGTCTCACATTTCAGGCAGCAGATCAAATAAGACTGCAGTTTTATGTACCTTTCCAATTTGTTGCTAGTATTGTTTGGGCAAGTTTTAAACATTTGGCTATAGCATTTCAATACAAATTAGCCAGAATAACGTAAGGTTTCAATTTGCAGCTTTAACCTTGCCAATATCCCAACTACTTTTGCCTTGTATTTGAACTCTGATTTAAATGCTGATTGCAATGGTATTGTTATAATTAGCAGAACAGCTTTGCAGGAACATTGCTTATTAGATAGCAAAAGCATAACAAGTTGTGGTTAAACAGAAAAAATGGTGCCTCAGAATAACCTCTATACTACTTTGTACCTCCACATACTGCTCGAGGTGATTATATTTGCGTTTGCATTCAGATATGTTGATTAAAGGAATTTAAATAGTGAGCTCTGTTTATTCTGCCAAAGTGTTTATGGTTTTGGATTTATTAACTGTCATGCCTCCCACTTCCCTCTTATTCTTCCCCAATTTTTTGGCTCCAAATGATTCTGTTTTGGCACATTCAGTAGTGCAACATTTCTAGAAAACTGCACTGCTAGAAAAGTGAAAAGTAACAAAAAACCCTAGGAAACTCACCTGGTCTCCAGTTTCCCTACCAACTCAAAACAGCAACAGTTCAGTCAAAGCCAACTGAAGCTCAGCCCTGTTCCAAGGAAGCAGGGGTAATTCAGGCATGCATATCAAATTCAGACAGAGTTTGGTGTACAGAAAGTCTGCTTAGGCAATGCTTCAACAGTAGAACAAGAGCAGCACAAATTCTCAGTAGGAGATGCTGCAAAGAAATGAGGACAGAGATAAACAGGAAGAAAACTGTGGTCAAAAGCATTAGAAATTATGCATATGCTTGTATGCATCTAGAAAGAACATTTATAGGTTTTCATTTCTGATACTGGTTTAGTAAGCTGAAAAGAAAATGAAAGGAAAAATATTAAAGAACTGGAGCTGCAAGAGATTTCTTAACAGGTATCAGACATAGGAAGGCATCAAAAGAGCTCTATCTGCCAAAGAGATTGTCAAGAAGAATTGAGTGGAAAACAGTGTCTCTTTTCAACAACAGTTTTGTGCCACAAAACTTAAATTAACTCAGTGTCCTGAGAGGATACGCAAACAATTGCAGAGCTTCAATAGAACTCCAGCATATTAAAGTACCTTATTATGTGAACCATAATGCACAGAAGGGGGGCTTATTCGCAAACCGGTTCTCTGAGATTTTCACCTCCCTCTGAAGTAGTATCAGGATTACAGTCACCTGAATCTCAGTCTGAGCTTATTCTCCATCAGGAACCACTTTAAATACCAAAAGCATTCAGTAGCAAAGCACTTGTTCCATCTTTCCAAATTTTTTTTGTAGTGTCTATCAGCATGAACAACGCAAGGACTCCCTCTCAAATTAATTGGATAAATTAATTACTCAGAGATCCAAAGGGTACTCAGTCTTTTGAAAGAATGTGGTTATGAAACCAAGGGAAATTAACAGAATGACATCCTCCCTAAAAATATAATGTGTAGTTTGTTCCATCACTTCTAAGGTGAAATTTAAGACACACAACTCAAATCTTCCTGCATTCAAGAAATGTCATTACATGCATTCCCATGAAGAGCAGTGATAAACTTCTTCTGATATAGAGCTCAAATTTTTTCTGAAAAATAAGTTTTTCTTCTATATAGGAGTGAAAACAGCACTAATTTACTACATCTCTGAGTAAGAAAGCCAGGGAGAAAAAAGTGTCTATCATTCTCAGGCACAAATAATAAGAGTGCAAAACCACTGTTTGGAGAGATTTCACATATTGATACAGCTCAAGCTGTCTTTCCACTGTCATGTTTCAAAAGCAGCTCCTTGTTCCATTATTTACTGTAGTCTTCTAAAATGACTCTAAGCGTCAAAGAATAGTATGGCTGAGTACAGTATTCCTGCTTTCCTCAATTAGATATTAATTACACATTAATTCACTTACAATTTGTAGAATAAAGCAATGCTGTAATAGTAGCAGTAAAAATCCAGTGGTTTTCAAAGTCACTTGAAAGTTATTTCCTTAAGAAATTATTAGAAGATTACAGCAAATGCATGAAGGACTTTTGCTAATTATACACAAATAGAGGCTGATGTCTCTTATAAAAAAGCATATTTGGATAAGCTTGCTATTTTTACATAAAACCGGATGTAAATCCAGTACCTGTACTTCTATCTTCAGAACAGTAGAATTTGACTGAAAGCTTCTAAATTCATAAAACTTCCCACCAGCTATGTCTTAGCTCCAGGTTTTTTTGCTTTGTTGGTTTTGTTTTGGTTTGGGGGTTTTGGACGAGTTGGGGAGGGTGTTGTTTGTTTGAGTTTCTGTCTGATGTTTGTTGTGGGTTTCCCTGGTTGGTTTTCACTGGTTTTGTTGTGTTGGTTTGTTTTCAGGTTTTGTTTGGGGTTTTTTGGTTTACTTGGCTATTTTTGGTTGCTTCATTATTTCTGAGTTTGTCTGTTTGTTTGTTTTTCAAGGGCTTCAGCAGAATGAAAGCCAGTACTGAGAGAAGTCTAGTCCCTCATTCATAGCCATCATTTTCTATGGAACATACCACATGCCAGGGGATGATGACAACAGAAATTCCGCAGCATAGACCAGCACTTGCTAATATGCTGTCCACTTTAAGAAGCTTCAGTGTCAGGGACCCACCATAAGAGGATGCCAAGGACCACAGCTGACCAACCTTAGCCAGGTATCATCTTACACAGGGTATAAAGTGGCAGTCTTACATGAATAATTAAAGCATTACATATTTGCAAAATGCTACCATGATTTAATGGAGGGACTGGTTCCTAATGAACATAATTATCCCAGGCAGGTTATAAGGCCTGCTTCTCCCAGAATCATAAAATCATTCTGGTTGGAACAGACCCTTAAGATCAGTTAATCTGCCAAGCACTGCCAAGTCCACCAGAATCACCAAAAAAAAAAAAAAAAAAAAAAAAAAAAGGCATTTTATCTCCACACAAAAAATAAAAAAAAGTGCAAAAGGGGGGAAAACTGTTTCCTCTTAATTCTTTTTTTTTCCAAACGTGATTTT
>JANHGN010004541.1:99325-124782 GCA_024605025.1 Megaceryle maxima
CCCACAAAACAAAAAAACCATTCTGGTGGAAAAAGCCCTTAAAGAAAATTAAATCCCCCACGCACCCCAAAGCCAACAAAAAAACCAAAAAAAAAAAAAAAAAAAAAAAAAAAAAGCGCATTTGATCTCCACACTAAACATACAACACAGTGCTAAAGGGTGAAAAGCTGTGTCCTCTTAATTCTTCTGTTTTCCAAACGTGATTTTTTAGGTAAGGTACATGAACATCATGTGAGGAAAACAGATTCTAGAACTGTCTTAAGAGTACTGTGGAAGGGAAAACAATTAAAATGCTGAATACTTACTTTCTGATGGCCCCTAAAAATCAACACCACTAAAAGCAGATATCATTTGAACTTCTGCAGAATAGAGCAGCTGACTTCATTGTATCTCCACAAAATGCAAAATATAAACATTTAACAGGATTTATCAAGAGTTATTTCAGCACTGAGCCCCTCTGCTAAAATGTTGGTTTGCTTGAGGCCTAATCCTTCAGTTTGATTTTATGGAAACTAAGAAATAAACTAGAACTCGTCCTGGGAGCTCATACACAAGTTCTCAGTTTAAAGCTGCCTCTGGATTACTGCTTAACAGCCATACCCATGAATTACAAACAGTATTGGTTTTATTTGAAAAACAGTCAAGTTAATTTGAAGCATCCAGCCTGTATATAACATTCCATGCTCTGCAGGTAAGTGTTAGAAGAAAGCTCCCTGATCAAGGTAAACCCATACAAAAACATTCAGTCTAATCTTCTAAATCAAGTTTTAGACAATAATATTCCAGCTGAGACTGTGTCTAGCAAATTGCATTTAAATGTCCCACAAAAATCCATTTAGTCTTTCACTTGCCAGAAGAGCAATAGGGGGTAGCAAAAACTCATGCAGTCTCAAGTTTCAAACTGTAATTGATTGATGGGGTAAAGAATTGGAGACAATGTCTAAGACTGGAAAAGTAGTAAAAGGCAATGTATATACATAGAATTATGGAATCGTTTTGGTTGGAAGAAGCTTTTAAGATAACTGTTAACCCAGCACTGCCAGGTCACCACTAAACCATGTCACTAAGAGCCACATTTATATGTCCTTTAAATCCCTCCAGTGATGATGACTCCACCACTTCCCTGGGAAGCCTGTTCCAATACCTTACAACCCTTTCAGTGAAGAATTTTTTTCTAATATCAAGACTAAACCCCCCGTGGTGCAACTTGAGGCTGTTGTAACGTCAGAATAGGAGACAGTGTGGATGCATATGTGCATGTAAACCCAGTCTACCCTGCTTCCTTGTGAGTTGAGCTATAGCCAGCCAAACAGGCCCTACAGTATACTCTGTGATTTACAGAAAGGACCATACATCTATCTTTTGCCACCTGCCTTTCACTGAAGTACAAAATATGAAGTCTATAATGAAAATGACTGGACTTCTGTTTCTGCACCAGTACAGCCTCACCTTTGCATCCCTCTCAAGTGCATCCCTGGTATCTCAACTTTGCATGGTCTACCCACTACATAGCATTCCTCCACGCAACAGAAACGGGGTAGTAGTTACCTCTACAATGCACCACTGAAGCTATTTTGTCTAATGATATAAACACATACTGTTTGTTATTCTCTGACTGAGAATGTGCAGTTCACTCAGGCACATTTAATAGCATGATAACCATTTGCGTCTGAAACATAAAGTCTCCTTTCACAACTTTACAGATGCTCATAATCCACAGTGTGAAAGGGCATGATATTTTGGCCTTAACTGCATCTCCCATTCCCATCAAGTAATTTAACTGGTGTTGCCTTGATAGCATATCTAGGTCTGGAATACCACATAAGCCTTTTCAAGCAGCTTGTTACCCATTTCCTGTACCCATTCTATAAGGAAACATCACAGCACTGAAACATGACAAGACTAATGGTTGCAGTAGACAGGATAAGGATTGTGGTTCATTTCATTGTTCAAAGTGATTGTAAGATAACATCTGCTGTCAGATACCTTCTGAGATGGTTTGCTCTTTCAAGCGTCTTGCTTAACACCTTTTTGCAGCCCTTCAAAATGCCTAGGAAGTACTTTATAGGACTCCTCCTCTGCAGAGGGTCTGTATTAATTAGTCCCATAGCTATCCTTTCTAGTTGTTTTAAGACATTTCACTGATTTAACTTCAACAAGAGTCTTAGAGAAACAGAAAAGAAGATATGCTGTGCAGAACTGGAAAGAATCAGGTCTTTTTGCAAAGCTGAAAAGAAGGAGCTGTGAAAGGCCTCAAACACTAATTCTGTGCTCTTCACAGAGCTGGGCACTCAGGAATCCCAGCTGCCAAATAGGATCTTTGCATCCCTTGAATTTTTATCTGCAACTTCCTCAATTAAGATCAGTTCCCATGCCAATGAACATGAATTTACCAGCAACGTTTCATAGTCTTTCCCACTCCATAGCTAGAATGCATACATCTCGCCACACACACCACACAGCTTGCTCATGGAACAGCATATGTTGCTATGAATTCACAATACAGGGTTAATGCAAAGGGAAGAACTGGAGTGATCTGCCCCTGCAACGAACCAGTCTTGTGGTGAAGAGCAAGATACATTCGCCAGTCTCTGAGGTGGGCAGGTACTACTGTATCACAGCAAGCAAATACTAGAGCATGGAGTACTATAAAGGTAAGTTTAACTAACAGTTATAAAATACTGTGTAAACACCCAAATGAAAAGACTTAACTACCACTGCTTGTACAGCACCTAACACAATCAGGCTCCTGTTCTTAGCTGGTCCCTAGACACGACTTTGTAACTGAACAGTATAAAAGCATTCAGCCTTGTAAGCATGTAACTACTGGTCTTGCAGAAGGTGAGTTTGTTCAGCTGAATCCTCCTACAGCATAAGTCTACTTTACCCAGGGAAAAGAGGCAACATCAGTTAAAAAAAAAAATCCAGACACACACTGCTTGACATATGTGCCTTCCACCAACAGCACTGGTTTCAACAATCCCTGTTTTTCTCCACCACCACTTCCATGTCTTGCTTGCTTTCATGGAACTCTTATGCTCCCTAGTTAACAACATTCAAAATATCTGCCTGGTTATACAGCAATCAACATTAAGACAATTTATATTAAAAAGACCCACATCAGTAACTCCTCAGCAGAAAAAAATTGCTAGGAAAGTAGTAGTAGCACAGGCTGAGGAAGAGGAGACTATTGCTGTTATCAGAGTGCTTGTCAAGTCACATTCTTCCAGAACACAGGAAAATGAGGCTCACATCTGAAATTGCCTCCAAGTATAGAATGCGCAACTCCACTGCTCCAAAACCTTTTTGAATCTGCATGAGAACGCATAAGAACATATCTGTACTATAGAATCTGCTGGCCTGCATTTAAGCCCCCCTCACTAACGAATTAACCAACTGCAAAATAGTGGTGAAGATTTCAGGGTCAACATTGGTATTCACTGTCTCTGCAATGGGCTAGATTAAGAATATAAATCTTAGAGATAAGTAAAGGTCTATTTTGCATTATCTGACTTGAAAATAAGGAAGAAAACCATGCTTTAGTGTCTGAAAACAGAAATTTAAAGTGATTGTTAAGTAGTGACTTCAGAGTTTCCACTATTCCTTTGTGGGTTTTTGGTTTTGTTGTGTTGGGGGTTTTTGTTTTGTTGTTGGTGTGTGCGTGTTTGTCCCAGCTATCATACAGAGGTGTTAAAATGCTTTTATATATTTTCTAAATTTATTTCATGTCTTGTCAATCACCTTCTTCAGGTACCTCAAAATTTTTGAATGCAAGGTTTAGAGAAACATGAAGTCTACTGTTTAACTTAACATTGTTAACCATTTATTAATTTGTTACATTTATTGCTAGGTCTAAAAAAAGAGGCTCTAAACCACTATCTTCATTCCTGATATGGTATTACGCATGCCTAATGATAAATTCTTGTTATTTCCATCATCATTTATTACTTACATGAACTGCTTTTATGGTACAGATTCTAGTCATAGTCAGACTTGCCAAACTAGAACTATGCAAAATCTATTCCTCTTAACCATAAGAAAAAGCCAGACTGAAAGCAATCAGTGATTGTAACTTAATTCATAATGACAGAAGTGTAAGAAGTCAGAATTCTTATTTGATAATTACCAAGAAAAAAAACAATTTATTATGACAGAGTTGACCAGAAACGCTAGTTAAGGCACATAAATAATTTTTAAAAGTCCTTTCAGCTTACACCATTAAACTACATATACATTTAATGATTTTCTCTCAGTCTTTGAGGACACTCTTCTGAAAACTAGGGCAAATACACTGTCATTTAATAGAGCATACCTACTCACATATAAGAAGGTAGCAGGGAAGGATCAGCATTCCTCTGTTCATAGGCCAGTTAGTACAATATTGTACTAATACACATAAGGCATCTCCTTCCCCTAGGCACTAAAAATCTAGTCCTGGGTAATGATACACTGAACTGTGGGTGAGGTGTGTCAATCTAATTAAATCCTTGTTAGCTCTTCGTGTCCATACCTTTGCTTTTGAAAACCTGGTACAACCAACCCACATTTACACAGTGTTCATAGTAGGAAAAAAGCTTCCACAAAATATATTCATTAAAAAAAAGTTCAAAATCAGATAGCATCAAATCTCAAGTATAACATGCAAAATTACTCAAAACTTCTATATTTTTGTTCTACAGAAATATCTTAAACTCTTTGTCACAAACTTAAATCAGAAACTACGTCAGGTAGGAATGGAACCTGTATACAGGAAGAACTGGTATTTAATTTCTAGTACATGGATAGTACTTTACACAGATGAAACAAGGAGGAGAAGGTTTTCTTTTTTGTGTGAAAATTGCTAGGATTACGTTGGGGGCCTGACCTAGGTAATGAGTACCAGCTGCCTACCTTCACTGGTAGCTGCATTCTTCTGGGCTTTGGTGGGCGTGTGATCTGTACTTGAACTCACGTCGGATGAGATGCTTGAGCTGCCTTTGCCTGCAAAGGGAGAAAGAGGTGGAAAGGGAGGGCAGGAGAGAGAACAAATATGAGTATCAACAGCAAAATAAGAATTTCCCTATGAAAACCTGGAACAATTCCAGGAAGATTTAAACTAAGTATAAAGCAGCTGAAGTTCATTTTGTAACACATTAGGGTAGGAGTGTAGAACTGCGTTATAACATAGAGCATGTGCATCTTTGCAGCCTTAGTACAGGTAAACAGCTTCCTGTGTCACAGGGACTCTGATTACTTATTTGCTAAGCTCCACTGTAAGTGAAACGTTTGTGATTAACAACATTAGGAAAACTTTCACGATCACTTTTCTCATGCAAATACCTCTAAGACAAGTCAGGACAAATGTATAGTGACCTTCATCAGTATGAAAGGTTAAATTCATAACGGGTCAAATGAGTTTATATTTCTGTTATGTATTCACATCATTTATTCAAGTCACTTGGTCAAGTGAAAATGAAAGTGAGGCATCTGCTGTTTCCTCCTGTGATAGCATGCTCACTATTTGTCGTAATACACCATTTAAAAACTAACTTCCACAGTTGCTGTTCTTCAACTTTTTTTTTTTTTTTTAAAACTATAAATCAGAACCAATGGATGTTTCTCCTCTTGTTTTCTCTTAAGACCTTTCCCTTGCATTTCCTACATCAGTGTCCTCAGACCCATATGCAGAATGTCAAACGAGATACAAGCTACCAACAGAATAAATCCAAATGCAAAGAAAAAAATTAACAGAGATATTACAGAAGAACAGAGGGTGCTAAAACAAAGTTGTCTTTTTTATTACCTGTGAAGATCTATGAATGAGTCACTTCTGTTTCCCTTTGCTCACTCTACTCAATCTCAGTAATTACGAACAGGGGAATAAATTCTGGTCCACAGCAGGAACCAGACCAACCACCCAATCAGTAATACACGAGATAATTCTCGAGAGACGACAGGTAATGAACACCATTACATTTTAAGAGGTTATCTATAATGGCAAACATTGTATCACTGAAGCCTTTAAGAGCTATGTTGGGTTTTGGACAAAAATTAGGCTGTATGCTGAAAGCGAGCTGACACCATGTTTCTGTCACTTGAGTAAACCCATAATTATAGGAATGTTAGCAAGAGACTTTTCTGATCTGTTATTTCAATCAAGCATTCCTTAGGGTTCTGGGTTACAGTATGCCTGGCTTTCATAACATTTAGATGTAAAGAGTAGGTCTGCCTTTTAAAGGTGCCACAACAGAACAAGGATTTGAGTTTTAATGGGAAACGACTGGAGAATGTGCAAACGTAGGTTGCTTCACGACCAAGGTACTGCCACTTAATCCGTCAGCCAGCCCTAGAGAATCACTCTCCACATGAAGTTGCTTAAAGTTAACATGCTCAGATTTGAGAGATGATTGTGGAGTAAAAGGATATTAAAAAGGCCAGAAGGAAGTAGAAAATAAATGGCTAAGACTAGTAGTTGGGTGGGGTGAAAAGAAAGAAAAAGAGTATATTTTCAGTGATTCACCAACTGCTTTTTACATTCTTTGAAGATGTTAAGCAAACCTAAGAAGCAGTGCCTCTAGAATATCTTTTCAATTGCTCTCAAGCTGTGACATGAGCTGGAGTAATGGACTGTGGTCTTTATAGAAACGACTGCCCCAAAACAGCTCTCCAGCTAAGGCAACTAAGGCTGTGGTAGAGAAAAGGCAGATGAGAAAAGTGAAGGATAAATGTGAAATGCTCTTTCACAGGAAGAGGCCAGGAAACTTGAAATGCCTGCAATAGCTAACAGTCAAATAATTGACAGTAAGAAAAAAGTGTTTACATGGTATTGCCACAATCAGCAGCTCCTCACATAGCAAGCACTGCAATTGGCAGCACTCCTTAACAGCTAAATAGAAAGAAAAAGCCTATCCAAACAAACACAAAAAGAATGGAAAAAAGAAACAACAACAAAAAAACCCCAAAAAACCCACAAACAAACAAAAACACACACACACACAACACACCAAAACCAACAACCAAACAACACAAATCTTTTTCTAGGGAAAAGGAAATCAGTAATACCAAACTACAGCAGAGTTGCTAGCAGGTCATCTGTGGCATAGGTTGTTTTCACAACAGCAATGATTCCTGTGGGTACATACCTTCAGCATTAACATCAATAATATTTCTGTTTATACCACACACAAGCAAGCTTCTAAGAGCACAGCAGAACTATTTTACCCACTGTAGGGTCCTGACTGCCAGTACATCCAATAGCAACATGTTACTTACTATTACACAGTTCTGTAGAAACGTCAGATATAAGTCTAGATATTTATTATTTAAATCTACTTGAACTTTAAGTAATTTTAACAAGGGAGATTAATTAAATTTAAATTAATTAAGGAAGGGGGAAGAAAAAGGACAGATGGAAGGGGGCAGTTCATAGAATCGTAGAATTGTTTGGGTTGGAAGGCACCTTAAAGATCATCTAGTTACAACTCCCCTGTCATGAGCAGGGGCACCGCACACTAGACTAGGTTGTGCAACACCCCATCTAACCTGGTCTTGAACACATCCAGTGATGGAGCATCCACAACTTCCCCGGGCAACCTGTTCCGGTGTCTCACCACCTTCATAGTGAATGACTTCTTCCTAATTTCTAATCTAAATCTGCCTTCTTCCAGTTTGAAGCCATTACCCCTCATCCTATCATTACAAGCCTTTGTAAACCATCCCTCTCCAGCTTTCTTGTAGGCCCCCTTCAGATGCTGGAATGCTGCAATAAGGTCTCCCTGGAGCCTTTTCTTCTCCAGGCTGAACAACCTCAATTCTCACATCCTGTCCTTGTAGGAGAGGTGTTCCAGCGCTCTGATCATCTTCATGGCCCTCCTCTGGACCTTCTCTAACAGGTCCTCCTTGTGCTGGGGGTTCCAGCCCCCACTTCATCTCTTCAATTTAAAAAGTGCACTGAGAAAGCCATAGCAAGTAATCAGAAGGGTTCTAAAGCATTGACAAGAGAAGGACTAGAGGGCAATATTGTAAAGACTACAAAAGTCATGACTTGTATTTGATCCTTTCCTTAAACAAATTAAAGGCGTGACAAATACTTCCCTACCATGACTCACAATTGTCTAGAGTTTCCTTCACACATTCAACAGGGGTTTGTTTTTTTTTTTATTATTTCAAAGCCAGAAATTGCAATCCAAAAGCAAGCAAACTGTGCTATGGTAGTAGGTACACAGGGTAGAAGAAAGCAATGTTCCTACAATACAACATAATTCACACCAGCAGTGAAGGTATCATGAACTTCACTAAGCTCTCAAAGAATCTTACAGCTACACAGCTCCAATTCAAATCATGCATCTGACCTGCTTCAGAAGAAGCAAGAGTATAGATTTTATTTTATTTACATCTACTAGTGCTAAAGTCTTACAATAATCATAGGAACAAGATGCCAGCCATTTAACCTTTTCTACTATTTCCTACACATTTTATTTTGAACCTCTTTGAAAGAAAATTAGCCTAAGGTAAGCATATTACAGATACTTCCCCTGTACATTGTCTCTGCTTCCATCTCTTTGTAGCTCAAGAAATATTTTTCAGTCATAGATGTCTTTCTACTCAATAGTCGTGTAGCCTTATTAAAAAAATAATACGTTCCTTTTTTAAAATCACAGATGGCTATACTGAATAAAACATGAAGAATGTGTTGAAAGCTTATGGGTGAGAATTAAGGGGCATGCAAATATAGGTCAAACTGTTGTGGGTGTCTACTACAGACCACCAAACCAGGAAGAAGACATTGACAAGACCTTCTACAGGCAGCTGGAAGAAGCCTCAAAATCACATGCCCTGGTGGTCATGGGTGACTTCAATCACCCTGATATTTGTTGGAAAGGCTACACAGGGAGGCATACTCTGTCCAGAAGGCTCTTGCACTGCATCGATGATAACTGCCTGATGCAGGTGCTGCAAGTGCCAACAAGGAAGGGAGTGCTGCTGGACAGGGATGTGAAGGTTGGGGGCAGCCTTGGTAGTAATGATCACGACATGGTAGAGTTCAGTATCATGCAAGGTAAGTTTACAACCCTGGACTTCAGGAGAGCTAACTGTGTACTCTTCAAAGACCTACTTAAGAGGAATCCCTTGAGCTAAGACTCTAGAAGGGAAGGGGGCCCAAGAGAGCTGATTGATATTCAGACATTACATCCTCCAAGCTCAAGACAGGTGCATTCCTCTGAGTAAAAAAATCAAGTAGAGGAGACAGGAGACCAGCATGGATGAGCAAGGAGCTGATGAAAAAACTCAAGTGGAAGAATGAAGTTCACAGCATGTGGAAAGAGAGACTGGTCACTTGGGAGAATTATAGGAATGCTGTCAGGGCTTGTAGGGATGCAACAAGGAAGGCCAAGGCCCTCCTGGAATTAACTCTGGCAAGGAAGTAAGGGAGAACAAGAAGGGCTTCTTCAAATACATCAATGGTAAAAGGCAGACTAGGGAACATGTGGGACCCCTGCTGAATGATGTGGGAGCCCTGGTGACAGAGGATGCAGAGAAGGTGGAGTTACTGAATGCCTTCTTTGCTTCAGTCTTCACTGTCAGGACCAGCCCTCAGGAATCCCTGACCCTGGAAGTTAGACTGAAAGCCTGGAAGGAGGAAGGCTCTCCACTGGTCAGTGAGGATGGGGTTAGAAATCACTTGTATAAACTCGACACACACAAATCCATGGGCCCTGATGGGCTGCACCCATGAGTGCCGTGGGAGCTGGCTGATGTTGTTACTCTATCACCCTCCACCATTTTTGAAAGACCATGAAGAACAGGTGAGGTGCCTGGAGACTGGAGGAGAGCCAACATCACTCCAGTCTTCATAAAGGGCAAGAAGGAAGACCCTGGTAATTACAGACCAGTCAGCCTTACCTCTATCCCTGGAAAGGTAATGGAGCATCTCATTCTGGAGATCATATCTCAGCACATGGAAGAAAGGAAAGTTATCAACAGTAGCCAACATGGATTTACTAAAGGGAAGTCATGTCTGGCTAATCCAATAGCCTTCTATGATGGTGTGAATGAATGGGTAGATGCAGGGACAGGAGTGACTACCTTGACTTCAGCAAGGCTTTTGATACTGTCTCCCATAACATCCTCATGGGAAAGCTCGGGAAGTGTGGGGTAGAAGCTGATTAACAATGTGATAGAAGAAGGTCTATTCTGTCATTGTGTCCCTTTCACTCTGCTTTGGAATTCTTTTACCAGTTATGGGGTTTTGTTTTGTTTGTTTGTTTTTTTTCCCCAGTACATTTGCTATTGGATTCTGATGTATGGTCATTTTTTTCCTGTATTTTACATGCCTCTCAGATCTCATAGAAACAGGGTGACTTTTATGTCACCTGGGAAAATAACAGCAGCACTACTCTTGAAATCTATTTCTAATCCACTTGGCACTTGTCTTCAGCAGACAGTGATGCCAAAACAGAAAAGCAAAACATAGTAATAAATAAATGAATAAAGAGAGTCAAAAGCAATAGGGTCCAGAATAATAAGAGCCATTAATCTCTTTAGTTGTCTAAAAGCATTATATTGCACTGACTTCAAGGTAAAGAAGTCTGAAAACTTTGTTTACTTAAGCCATTCATTCTTATACAAGTGACGTTAGTCAAATTTGACTTCTCAAGATGAAAGGGCATATGCAGGTGGCTTTTCTACCAGATGATTATTACTTTCTCTTTCATTTCTTCAGACAAGAGTTTATTATCAAATACATGCCAACTACATCAAGAAGAGATCCAGAAAAACAAACAGTCCAAACCTCAAGGCATCAGAGATCACGCAACAGAAAAGAAAAATCTCTTTTCCTTCTCCTGTTTCTATGACACACATTATGCTGGTCCAAGTCTCCAAAACCTCAAATGTACCTCTTTACAATCTGCATCTCCAGAGACCACAAACTTTTTAGGTGTCCCTACAGAAGTCAGCAGCCCACTGTGATACTTAAGCTTTGAAGATATACGGCATCCTTTAAAGATGCAATGTATCGATTCATTTATCTGAAGTAAAAGCAAAATTGGACTACACACTTTGGACAATCATTGTCCTTGTCCATTTTTTCCAATGGAAATTACACGTCATAAAGCTGGTTTCCATTTATTAACTCTTAGCTTCTGAGCAAACTACCACTGATTTAATATTGAAGTTGCCAACTTAAAAGCGTTGTCAACAATTGAATTGCTTTCAGAAGGGGTTTTATATTAATTTACAAATCCATGTTGTCCTTCTGCCCTAAAATCTTAGGGGTATGGTTCTCAAGTTTTGGGGGCCTTTGTTGTTGCTGTTGATTTAAGAGAAGAACAAAAAAACCAAATTCAAACATGTGCCAACATAACACACACAGAGGCTCCAAATTCAATTCCACTCAACATTTGTCAGGATATGATAAAACAAACAGCAATCTGCACGAATTCCATCCCTGAGGAAAGGAAATAAGCTGAATGTTTCACAGGAAGTGTACTGAAGAGTGAGAAGTTTGCAAATATGTGGTAGCACTGGAACTTTGGGACAGTATTTCTTAAAGCTTTGAAGAGTACAATCTCTACATTTTTAAATTATTTTTTTATTTTTAAATCATAACTTGAACTTCGAGAATGACTTATTTTGGCTTTGAAACATAGCATAGCTTACCTACTGAAACAATATACTTAGTTCTATAGCATTTCTGTAAGTTTTAAGATAAATTTCAACTCGGGCCACATAAGCCACTTCAGCCTTTGTTGTCCTTCTTCCAGTCACTGCTTTTCTCAGCCACAGGCCAGGGCCTTGGAGTAACAAAGCCTTGAGATGCAGCATCTTAGTGCTGCCTTTTTTAATCAGTCTTACAGCAAGATTCAACAAGCCACTTGCAACAGTAAGCTCCAATACTGAGGATTGATTTAATTGTGATGTAAATATTACTGTGGAAGTTGTTCAGCTATGAAGATGCAATGGTTTATCCAATATAACAAGAAATTAAAAACTTGCATAAAAATACATGTGTGGGACTGAATTGCAGAGCTATCTAGCAGAATGATGTTTATTGCTAGCTCAGCAAGCCTATTCAGAAAGGGTGGATTAAAAATGTAAAGCTTAAGTAAGATTGTTCATATAGACACAGATGCTACTTGGTGTGCCATGCTGGAAGCCTACCAGATTTGTAGCTGGGACAGCCTTAACTCATACTTTGGTGCCAGATAACTCACCATGATTTCAGGATGTCTGAAGACTTTATTTAATGAAGTCTTCAAGCGAACTCATCTAAACTAATGACTAAAAGAGACAGGACACATATTTTAGTTTTCTCAAGTAACCTATCTCTCTCCTGTACCTTTGCTTCCACCATGTAACAGTTGATGAGATTTATCCCTTTTCTAGAGAATGTCAATGCCCACTGATGAGGCTTGTTAACCAAGAACTGCTAAATGGAAGTACTAAAGTCACCATCATTTTTGAAGACAGTACATCTCTGCTTATAGAAGCATTTCACAATAGAGTGTGATGAACAGCACATACTGTTGCTGAATTTATATAGTAGTAATACTGTGTCAGAAACTTCTCTGGTACATGGCCTCTCTTTGAAGCCCAATAAGCAGCCTGTGTGCCAGAAGGTAATGCAAATTTGCAGCCAAACTTTGCACGCACTCCAAGTGTGTCCAAGCTCTACGTTTCAAACATTGGTGAAAGCCCATCAACAATTTAGTCTAGGATGTAAATATTACTGAAGTAATGTTACCCGAGAAGGAAAGAAGTCATGTACATTTCTTACTTTAACTCAAGGTGAGAAAGCAATATGAGAAAAACCTGTAGCATCCTCCTTATTAAACATGACTCACAGATTTCCTGACTGAATCTAAAAATACCAGTTTTGACCAAAATGACTTAGCCTGTACTCCAAAAGCAGTTCCTACTCTGTAGTCTTCTACTTTGCCACAGAAAAAAGGAAATAAAACTTTGGCCTGCCTACTAATTGCAAATATTTTCTATTTTTAGAAACTGTGACATTCATTCAATATTGGGCTTTTCATTACAAATTGTCTTCCCATCACCAGCATGTTTTAAGAGGAGTATTTACCCAAGATATGCTGCTCTAAAGTTCTTTAGTATATACTAACCAACCTTAATTTTAGTGTTTTAATCCAACAGCCAAAAATAATTATTAAACCAACACAAGAAATAAATAAACATGAGTCAGAACAAGACAAACCCCTTTTTTTCCGCTTTATACCGTCTCTGACAAAGGCACTTCATTGACAAGTTCTCCACTAATGGCTGCATCAGATTTGTTTTTCCCTAACTCCACTGCAATTTAAACAAAATTTGAATCGTTATATTCAGAAAAGGCAATGGCTATTCAATTCAATACTAAATATAAATTGATAGAGATTTCACTTGAACTCTACTACAGGAGACGTGCCAGTGGCTGAAGGTAGCCTGAGTGGATAAACTCCAGTATAGATTCTGAAGTGGTTACAGAACCTATCACTGCACTGGAACACATCACACATTTGCTATAGGTCTGAATTCATTAGGTAGAAATATACTGTTCAGAAGTCCAAACCCAAAACCACTAAATACATGTTTTTCTTTCACATTAATACTATTAACACTTAAAATCTGTATTTAGATTTTCTCAAACAACTAGTCCCAGCAACTGAATATGAAAGGCTACAACTTGCACTATCAACTTTACTGCTCATTTCACTTAAAGCACAAAGGTTACAATATTCTCAATAATAATTTTCATCCATTTATTAGAAATGCTACATGAACAACTGCCCTTCATTCACAGTCAAAAGTAGTTGTAAATGTTCTGGTAGCAAGGCCCAGCTATCCTGCTTACAAGACATCATCAATCACAGATGGAGTTTTAATCAACACTTAAATATGTAAATACAAGGCATGCAGAACCTTTTCTTGAATATGGTGTTTAGTCTTCAGTCATGCCTCATCTTTCCATTCAGAAGGAAGTCTAACAGCAAAGTTACCCAGTCATCCTGGCTGCACAACTCTACTTGTTCATCTGCAAAGAGGATCCAATGCAAGTCTTGATCCCAGTCTACTTCCCAGCTCTTAGCTCATTTCCAGTAGCTGGCTTTTATCTCTTCTACTGAAATCTTACTACGCACTACTCTTTCTTAACATCACCTGACCTTTCTCTTGTTGGCTAATATTTCACCAGTCCTTGCTCTTAGCCTCCCTTAGGGACTTGGTTCTTAGCATGACTAGTTTGCAGAACACCACTTGGGAAAAGTTGACAAGTGAAGGCAAATTCTCCAACTTTGCAAAACAAGCACAGCAGCAGCAACACAACAGGGGCATGAGGGCAATTGGTATGACAGCTGACAAGCTTAAGTCTACTTTTTAATAGAAATCTTTCTACACAAACAGGAGCTTCTGCATGTGCTTAAGTCAGGTAACAGGTCCCCAAAACCTCTCCCATGGTAACAGAATTCCCACAGCCTACTTTTGGTGGTATTAGTTGGAATCTAACATAATTTGAGCACAGTCTGAAAATATTCACACAGAAGTTTCTGCTAACGATGTTTCACTTTCCAGGTCTAGCACTAAATTTGCACAATGAAGTATAGCATAGATTGCTGATCTCATTTTAAAAGAGTGACTCCATTTTCCTTTACCTTAGTCTTGAGCTGGAGCAGCAAACTAAACAGATTCTACCTATAACTGCATGACTACTGAATCAGGTGCAGTGGAAGCAAAAGGAACCCACAGCTGGAGGTGTCTGCTGCAGCACTGCTGGGGAAACAGCTCTTTTGGAATAGTACATAGTGTCACCACGATAACCAACAACACAATAGCCCCCAAATTTTCAGTTTGAATGTTGACAGCTGGCAAAATCGGAGTTAACAGCAGAGAGGTGAGGAGGGGAAATACCTTTAACAAAAAATAAAACAAAACAAAACAAAAAAACACCCAAAAAACCCCAAAACAGAGTACAAAGAAAGTACTCTAGTATCAACCTATACTATACTCTGAAAAGCGATGCAAAAATCTTTCACGACCATGCAGATCTGAAAGCCTAAGACAACTTTAAGTAAAGAAAAACAAAGGAATGTGATAGCTAAGGAAAAAACAGTCAAGCATCATTTTACTCCTTCAGATAAGCACAGTCACTTCCAGCTTTTCTTCACTAATGGGTACAAGGACGTGGAGAGGGGGAAGGGAAATGGCTGACTCAAGAATGCAAGCAAAAGGAGACTTTAAAACTAAATAAAATAGATTTATGAAAAAGTCATGCAGTGATACAGAGTGGCATCATAAAGGCAACTAGAGAGAGATGATCTGCACACTTGAGAAATATGTCTACCTTTCTTCTGTTGACCCATCAGTTCCAAGCCACATGCTAGCAGGTTCAGAAACCAAACTCATCAGCACACCTAATCGAATTAAAAACAATGAAGAGTATGAAAGAAGCCGTGCTTACAAAAGAATTAAATCAAACTGAGGGTTCATAATGCATATTTGAGAATCAACTTAGACTTTTGCAGAATTCAGACAAAAAGGAGGAAGAATTCTAAAGAAGCTCTAATGCTACACTAACCACAGATGCCTGGCAATGCTAGCAAGAAAAAAGCCCACACACAACAAAAATGCACACACACACACAAAACCCAAAACCCCAAAACAAAAGAGTCAGTACATGCCCAATTTTATTAGTTTTAAAACAAAATGTTAACAGATCATTTTACTATAATGGAAATAATCCCATTATTCTGACTGAAGACTCTAGTTTCAATGGCATAGCTTCATCTTCTGGTCTTAACTCTGTATGGAGATTGTGCACACTACAATTTGCTGCAGAAGTCGTTGCCCAAATATTTGGAATAGATGTTTATCCAAAACAAGAGAGACTGATTTATCCCCAGAATATGAGAAGAATTCTCTGTAGAAATACTGTGGCTTTCAGTGTCAATTCAGCTTCTTTTGTTTCTCCCAAAGCATTATCTCTGTTTCAGCTGTCTTCCACACAAACCTTCCTTTCAGAGAACATGGAAACATGGCATGGAAACTCTAAGGGTTAAATGTAAATGCATCAGCCAAAGACATTATAATTGCTTTATCTATTTAATCATAGAATAGTCCAAGGTACCCAGACTAGCAGCAAAAATTTATAACCCTTACAGGTATTCAGTGGGGGAAGGACTTACTAAGGCAAAAATGAAGGTAACTAATATCTACCCTGTTGGTTAATCAGTAATTAAAGTTCTTTCATTCTCACTATTTAGCAGATTCTGTGCCACTGGCATAAAGATTATGTGGTTACAATTTGAGGATTAAAAAATAAAAATAAATTCCCTTCTGAAATGTATCTGTGAAGCTCGAATTGAACTGGGTAATTCTGAAACAATTTCAGAATGGCACAGCTTTCAAAAGTGTTTTATCCATTATCTTTGTGAAAATACCTGCTTCAGTCCTCTCTGTTTCCTGCAATACAGACAAGAAATAATTCTGTTCTTGGGTATGATAAATCATACTTGTAGCATTCATTAGCAGCACCTCATTAGAAGCAAACATTATTGAAACTAGGGTAAATCTGCAGCAGACGTAAAGAGAGCAGAAACAATAGGACAGTCACCAATAGCCAGAGCCAAGATCAGCAGCTGGAAGAAGGGTAAGAACAACGACTGCTTAACCTTAGTTCGGTGCACGCAGAGTAGCTTTAACCAGCCTAGATTTCTCACATTTAAAACAAAAGCTGAAAAGATAATGAGATGTAGATTAGGTCTGTAAAATCTCAAAAGCCTCTGGAAAAGGTTTAAAATAAGTTGGCCCAAGACACTGGAAGCCAAGAGTGTTAGACACATTTACATGCAGTAGTTATGCTGGTGACAGTTACAGGACGGTCCAAACAATCTGTTGCTCAGGATGGTCTTGTCTGGGTGATTTCTGGGAACCAAAAAGCATACCAGGGGAAAGTCACAACCATTATGATCTGGAGGGCACTGTTAGCCCTGTCTGCCCACACCTGCTCCACTCCTCTTGGGCCTCCCCCCCCAACCTGGCCAGAGCCCAGGGCCACATTTCAGCCCCTCGAGGGCCATCACACCTTGTCCCAGCAATGCTGCAGCAGGGCTAGTCTCCAGCCCACTCTGCACCACGCTGATTCTTGCAATGTTCATTTATTAATGCTAAGTTTTTTCCTCTGATTCAGCTCATCACTAGTACAGAAGAGGGTGGTGCTAAAAAGTTGAGAGATAGCATATAATGGTACAATTGCCTATGGCAATGTAGCAGCAATGATTACAGTAAAAAAACCAAAAAAACCACAACCAAAAACCAACAAACCAACCCACAAACCAGTTCATTATCTCAAAAAAAGAAAAAAGTTTAAAAAAAAAAATATTCAAATATTGGACTGGTAACATGGGAATGAAACTAGGGCTAGCACCTTATTCTTTGTGGCTTTGAAAGATGTGACCTGAAGAACCAACTGAAATTAAGCAGAGTTCAGAACAGCAGCCTTTACAGCAGACCTGTAAGGCCAGAGTATCCAAACATAAGTGAATACTTTTGTCACTGAACAGAATACAACACAACTTTTTCCAGTTCTTTCAGTCTCTCTGGTTAGCATCATTTTGCTGAAAGCAGTCAACACAGCTAACTCTTTTCTGTGAGTACTCCAACTCCTTGACCACAATCTGTCTGACAAGAAGCATTCTCAAAGCAGTTTTCAAGAACGGAGTAATGTCTGATGATTTAGCCATTTGGGTTTTAGTTTGCATCTTCCTGCATTTGCCCCAACCTGTGTGATGACTTCTAGAAAGCAAGTTTAATAAAATTTACAATTCTGTTAGTAAGTCTTTGCTAGCAGACAGAGCAAGTCTGGGCTTTTGTACGCAAAAGCAGAGCATGGAGCAGAGAAGTTGTGTCCTGGGAATTGACGACAGTTGCACATTTCCTCCCACTCCCCCCCGTTTTTTTTTTTTTTAATAAAAAAATCTTGTCTAGTCCTATTTGGCACGTTTCATACCTAAGCACTTCCTTAACTAGTAAGCATCTATTTATGTAGTTGTAGGCAATAGCAAGCAGCATTTAATTTCCAGGGAAGCATATAGTTTACATGAGCCAGAGGGAAACACCTGCATCTTTCCAGTCTTGGTATGCCCATGGTTGCATATCAGATCAAAACATAGCTGATGTCAAAGAGACACAGGTGCAGGAAGCTTGCGCCAGTGCTCATTTCCACAATATCCTTTTAAGAGGACAGCTTATCGTTTGTTAACTACACTTAGGAGAGCTGCTAACTGCTCAAATTATTTCTTTTTTTTTCCTCTACCCTATGTTTTAACTAAATGCCACTATAAAATTACAGTTTGAGAAATACTGCATGCCATGCCAAGAACCTGACTTACTCCTCTTAAAATTTAGTCTTCAGAAACCATCTGTACTGGGATAAGGAGCAGTGCTACTTGTCCAACCCAGTTAGAAGTTTTGCTGATTTATCTCATTCTCCACTATGTTATTCAGTGCTGCATTCAGGGAAAAGTCTATGGGTTAAACCACTGTCTTTCTAACACAGAAAGAGTCTTCAGAAGGTTTTAAAATACTGCTTTACCAGTTCATCAGTATGTAGTGCAAAATATAATTGAATTGAAATGCAAAAATAATTCCATGTATCTGGGAATCATTGCCAATGGGGTATGTATTAATACTGAAACACAAGCACTCATTTACTAAGCTGACTAAAGTACCCACAAGTCCCAGCACAGCAGCAGTCCAAGTTATAACAACCTTCCCTTCAGCTATTGCCTCTCCTGCACTGGTGGCAGGCAGTACTTGCAAGACAAGTGGAGCAGATCACATTCTTGCACACTATGTGCCTTAGTGCAAAAATCTGCTATGTTAACTCAAGAAAGTTCCAGAGGTATTTTAATCTAAACAGGTTGATTTTTCCATTTGCACCAGTAACTGCACATTTATCTTAAGTGTGCTACCAGAGGACCTGAGAGAAGGCAATACTTAAAATCACACACCTGTTTTTCCACTGTCTGTCATAATCTTTGTCAAAAGAAGCAGCAAACTTTATTAGATGTTACTTGCTCATAACATAAGCAGTGACAGTCTCTAGGAGAAACAAGGAAGAAGCAAAGAATACAAGAAAAACTTATCCTGTGCCTATGTTACAAAACAAGAGGAATACATGTAAAATGTTGAGTAGCAGAGGTGAGGTGATGATATAAACAGTATTTTCTAAAAAACCTGCTATGCTTCCAACAGTGTGCAACAGATGTCTATACTACACCTCTGAAATAAACCAAAATCCACCAAAAGGAAGTTACCCCAGGAAAACAATACTTTTAGACAGGAAAACTCCAGTTTGTTTTCTAGAAAGATTCCTGCTGCAACTGATCAGCATGGCACAACTAGTAACTCATAGTTAAACAAAGAATAAAGGCTATTTCAACTTTCAGATGACGGCTTGAAAATTCAGTGAGGAACTTTATTTCTGCATATAAATGCACATATACAGATGCATACAATCAAAATACGTATTAGTGTTTCCGTTTTTGAGATCACTTTAGAAATGGAAGTTTCAGAATGCAACAACTGCACTAGTATTACAAATCATGAATGTGAACACCTCACAGCAAGCTTTCTCAGTGGTTACTTCTCAAGAAGTGATACTCCTTGACTTTTTCCTTTGCAATGCAGCACATTTTCTGTTTGAAGAAGTCTAATTTGAACTACAGTAGTAAAATCCAGCTTTAGAAAGCATCACCATAAAATCTGAAACTGTAGACCAAGTCATCTATTAATGGCAAACATCTTTAGTTAGTAAGTCACTCACAAATGACTGAATTAATTTTGAATTTATTATTTAAAACTTTTCAAAATATACATAACTATTGAAGATCCTTTACCAAAGTGGTTTGGCACACAAAGGAAGAGATGGATACTGGGCATGAGTCCACTGGACTGGGTCAGACAGAAAGGTTGATCAGTCTCTGAGCTCTGGCTAACAATTCCAGAGAGCAGACACCTTTTTGGCACAGTTATATGTGGCTCTGAAGAAAAGCACACCTCTTTCAAAAAGGACCACTATCATGCCCTTGCCATTTTTCTCTTACCTTAAAACCACATAACCATTAGTAAATATTTGTTTGAAAAGGAACATTTTTTGAGGAATCCATAATGTAAAATTCAATCTGTCACCAGGGTGACCTTTCACTATGTAAAAACTATCCCTATTTCAGAGGGATAAATCTCAGCCTCAGCTTTCATTTCTGCACTCCACTGGCTTCCAACAGTGCAGAAAACCTTTGGCATTTTATCAGTCTCCCTTTCCAAAACAGGCACCACTGATTTAAAAAAAAAAAAAAAAAAAAAAAATCTATATATCTATATATCTATCTATATCTATATCTCTTACAGCAAGAACTCACAGTGTGTGCACTGTTCACTTTAAAAAAAATCAACACAACAAAAACTATCCCCAAGCACTACCTCACACAAATGACATACAACTGGTTGATTTAGACTTATTCACCATTTACTGTGCCCATGCTGCCTGTTGGTATACTGAAACAAACCAGCCAAGCTGTTCCTTCACAGCCTTCAATTCTACCTACTCCCTTTTCAGGCACTTTCCCAAGATGCCCTTCAAGGTCATATAAATCTCTTAAAAGCTATCTCCCTGTTTGAGTCTCAGAAAAAGTTCTTGGTGGCTTAAGCACTCTGACAGTGGGTAGGTGAGTACCGATCAAGCAAACTAGTACTAGATACTATTTGTTTGCTTAAATCTGTCTTACTATATTCATCTGACTCATTCAACAGACAAAACAACAAGCTCTGGAAGACAAATTTTATTCAATTGCTGCAGTCCAGCAGCAGGAACCACCAACCCAACCAACGTTTCAATGCTGGAAGAGTCAAGGGAAAACTTTCTCTTATTGCAGGCAAGGGCAAGCAGTTAATCACCTTATTTTCACTGAAGAGAACAGCAGAGAATGAAAACTTCTCTGTAAGTTGATCAAGTACCCACCACAGTGGGTAAAACAAGCTGCCAAGTGACATATAACAGGATCCCTGCAAAGGAATGTAGGGTCATGACACACTATCTCCCACAATGATTTATTCCTTTAAAAAAAAGTTGTAAAAATCAGGGGGTAAAGTAGGTGGCCATGTCAATCTCTTAATTTCACAAGTGTGCACTGATGCAGTGCACTGAACTAGACCGACTTTCTTGATAGCACTGTTGAAATCCACTAAAGTCATCAGCTGGATGACTGAGCTGTGTTCTTGCAAATGGCTACTTACTACTTCTCCTGCACAGGCAGCAGGAAGAGGTTCAGTTCACTGAAAACTTGACAATAGTGCAGATGAGCTTGTTTCTTCCCCATCTGTTCATTGTCTTTCAGTCTCTGTTCTAACTGGAAGAACATCCTCCAGAGAGCACAATCCCCAGGGTGCATCAGGTTTCCGATCAACACTGACTGCTCAGAGTCTGCCTGGGGAGAATGTTTTAATTACATCATGCTGGAATTTGGCAAGAATCCTGGCATTTAATTAAACAGCTGTTTTTTGAAGCAAAGCCCACAGTAGGGCAGTCTGAGAGACAGAGAGGCCTGATCATGTGCTCTTACCCTATAGCCCAGTACTGACTTTTTAAGCAGTCCTGTTCTACCAGGAATATAACATTTCAGATCAGTGGATGCCTAAAAATCAAGCTAAAGAGGGTGGTCTACAACCTGAAGTACACAAGTCACTAACATTTTCCAAGCAGCAAAAACCATAGCTAACTACTTAAGGCAAATGAAAGTTGTACACCTAGAATTAGGAAAAAGAGAGTCTGGGTTCTTTCAAATTATTGTCTTCTGAGAGAAAATGTCTATGGAGTAGCCATGCCACCAACATTAGACACTTAGAAATGTAAGGGCTAACAAAATAGAAAGCATAAGTCAGGATTTTTTAGGTATTTCTACCTAGAAAGTGACATTTCCCCCATCTTACAGAGAAAGTCCAGCACCATTTTAACAATTTAAAGGCCTCCTGCTTTAACACAGAATCCATACCCCTGCTGCCAGGTCTGGAAGATAATTTTAAAGAGTTCTTTCCTGTGATCCAGCATTACAACTTGTAGTTTCAGCCTTGTTTTTTTCCCCCCATGACTGCCTCCCCAGAAGCACAGTCAGCACATCTGTCCAGAACATCTGGTCTACCTCTGAGAGGCATGACCCATTTCTAGTCTCAGTCCTGAAAATAACAGTTTTAAAGGACATCTACATGGAAGATATGAGTTCCCGCTTTCTCCAAGCACTCTAATAGCAATTTCCTACAGATGTTCTGGTTTAAATCAATATTGCCATTCTGGCCCTCTAACAAGGCTCTTTTACACAGGTATTCTAGCATTCTTTTACCAAAAAATACTTTCTCTGATGTACAGTAGCCTTTGGCCTGCCTCCAGCTATAGGCCATGCCATGTTGGCAATCCACAGTTAGGTTAGACTCAAGCAATACACTCTTGATTCTTCTCCTCAGCTGCCTCCAGTCAGTGAGATGCCTTATAAAAATGTAACTCCTTCCTGCACTACTCAGTATTTAGTATCACCAAGTCCATGCCATTTCTACTTTTACCACTTCAAAGTTCTGTCACTTTTGTAGTACAGATAGCTCCCAATGTTAGTCACTGATTGCTGGAGTTCATCTAGTTCAATGTCAATATTGAAGATACTAGTCAAGACAGGTCTCTGAGGGAACAGCACTAGTAACATCTCCGTTGTGGTAACTCCCTCTTGAAAACAACTTAATATACTCTTCACATCAGCCAAGATTTTATTCACTCAAAGACAAGGCTCATTTTAATCCCTGATTTTTTTTCCCAGCTGGAATCTGTATCAGAGGATTTAATTAAATCTGCACAGGCAAGGCTAATGCAATTAATGTAATCAATTGTCTCCCATTTCATCTAGACACACCCCACCTTTGCCAAGATAGCATCTCTTGTTAAGTTCACATTTAACCCTTGTGCTTGATCTCTTGCTTTCAAAATTGCACAGAATTGGAGAAGATTAAAGTCAGGCCAACTACCTGAAATCAATTATTTCCCAGTGAGTACTTAATTTCTCCCTTCTCATCTCAAATCACCATCATCTGCTCCCAAACCTGAGAGGCTACTAGAAAATGGCTGCTGTACAGTCTTCTTTTCTTCGCAGTTGTTACCCTATAGGAAAAAGGTCTTTGTCCCTTTAGAGCAGAGGATTACCACCTGAGGCAGGGAGGGAATTCTGAAAGACAGATGAAGGTTTACAGAGACAACCTGTGTGTATTTTATCTCCTCAAGCCCTTGAAAGGCTTGTGACAGGCAGGTACTTCACATTGGCCTCTCTGCTTGAGAAAATTTTGACTACAGCGGCAGTAGCACTTGCAAGCTCAAAGGCTAATGCCTGGTCCCAGGAGATAAGTCTGCAAGGACTACTGGAGGTAGGGGAAAAGGAGATGAGGGAGCAGTGAGCTGCAGGTACTGGCCAATAAAAAAACTGTCCTTTGGTTGACATGCTCCCTTTCTGAAGTAAGCATTAAGCAGCCTAAAGCAGAGCTTCCCTTCATTAAGGAACTAAAGCTGATGTAGGTTTGCTTTAAATACAGTTTTACACTAAAATTAAACACTAAACAGTTTGAAAACAACAAAGGAGCATCATAGTTCAACATAATGACAACTGTTACCACAAGCATTACAAAAGTGTTACAGCTTCCTAACTGTGAACTGTCAATCACTAAACTTTCTTTGATGGTATTTGGACAGAAAAGGAAGAATAAGACATTAAATATGTGAGAGAACCATTCAAATGCCTCTTCTCTTTCTACCAAACTTATTTCAAAGCAATCTAAAAAAAAAATTAAAAGTAGTGTAACGGTTGCCACCAAGAGCACAAGCTCAAGTGAAGACTCAGAGGGCTGATTTTTGTGGTCAAACCCCACAAAAACAAACAAACAACGAAAACACAAACAAACAAACGAAAAAACCAACCAACCAACCCACCCACCTGCAACAACAGCAAAAAAGAAACCCGCCACACAACACAAACCAGAACCACCAAACAAAAATAAACCCCTAAACTTGTACGTCTAAGTCAATCAACTAAAATTCATATTTGCACATGTAAAAATTGAAAGCTAAGCACCCACAAAAAGACCCAACACACCGCAACAATAAAAAAGCCTTAAACAAACCAGTAACAGCAATGATGCCTGCAACTAATCGAAATACTATGAACAGCAAGCTGCTTTCCTTGAGTCTAAGCCACATTTTCAAGAATACCCAATCTTGGTATACAAATACCGTAGTGCTCCAAATGTATAAAAACCTTTGTTTGGCCAGGAGAACCCATTAAACTGAGCAGTTTCCAGAGTACCTACAGAGAAGATGTGAGGTTGGACTGTCTTTACAAGTATATTGCATGTTCAAACAAAAGTTTATAGGAATTGGGAACTTTCTAAAAGTTTCTCTGCTGTATACAATACCTGAAGCATGCTTTGAGTTGTTCTCATGCCAAAATCTGATTTCTACAGGACACAGTAGCAAACATTAAATTTCAAATTTAATCTTTTATGACATCAGATTTTAAGTTCTTGCATGCATAATCATTTTAACTCTGAAGGGGTTTTTTTATATTTTATTTTTACTTTTTAAATGGAGGCAGTCCTAGGTAGTCAGCATGGATTTTTTAGGGGCAAGTCCTGCCTGACTGACCTAGTGGCCTTCTACAATGAAGTGACTGCATCAGTCGACAAGGGTAGACCTATGGGTGTCATCTATCTGGACTTCGGCAAGGCTTTTGTCACGGTCCCCCACAACGTCCTTATCTCTAAGTTGGAGAATTACAGGTTCAATGGGTTAACTGTTCAGTGGATTAAAAAAAAAAAAAAAAAAAAGGCTAAGATGGTCACCTCTAGAGAGTGATGGTCAATGGCTCAATGTCCAGATGGAGGAAGGTGACGAGTGGTGTCCCTCAGGGGTCTGTGCTGGGACCAGTGTTGTTTAATATCTTCATTAATTATATTGACAGTGGCATTGAGTGCACCCTCAGCAAGTTTGAGGATGATACCAAGCTGGGGGGTGCAGTTGATATTCCAGAGGGATGGGATGCCATCCAGAGGGACCTGGATAGGCTGGAAAGGTGGGCCCAGGTGAACCTTATGAGGTTCAACAAAGCCAAGTGCAGGGTCCTGCACCTGGGCTGGGGTAACCAGCATTATCAGTATAGGCTGGGAAAGGATATACTGGAGAGCAGCCCTGTGGAAAGGGACTTAGGGGTACTGGTGGATGCAAAACTGGATATGAGCCACCAATGTGCAATCACAGCCCAGAAGGCCAGTTGCATCCTGGGCTGCATCAAAAGAACTGTGGCCAGCAGATCAAGAGAGGGGATTCTGCCCCTCTACTCTGCCCTGGTGAGACCTCACCTGGAGTACTGCATCCAGTTCCAGAGCCCCCAGCACAATAAGGA